>JARHVA010001024.1:0-77500 GCA_037957365.1 Torreya grandis | reverse complement strand
ATACTACCAAGTAACCTTAATCTTATAAGATATTACTTAATAACCAATAACGTGTTAATGTTATGTATGGATATTCATCCTTGATAGGATCACTTGAAAAAATTATAATGGATTATTGAGACTTAAATAAAACACACCTATATCTTTTCATTATCGTACAATTTCAAAATAGATTATTTACTATCAACAAGTCAATCAATTAATGCATAAAGGGGATAATGAATATGATAGCTAGTTCATATTGGTGTGAAGTAATGATCATATTATACCTCAATAATATGAACCTGACTAGTTCCATTTTTCAAATGTTCTCATTGATATAACTATGTATAATTGACACAAAGATTCAACTAACAAATTATCTTCCCATGCTTATAAACCATACTAAGACAAACTTGATTAACCTATTCTAGAATGTTGTAGTTTTTCTGTATAAGACCTTGTTATTCCAAGCTTTCACATAATTCATTATGCATTCATAGTCAACTAAATGAAATGATATAAATTAAAAAAAAATACTAATAAATTCATAACTTGCAATAAATGATTCATTCAAATGTAAGTAATCAAAAACATACAACAATAATTCCTCAAGCATGAGTCTAAAATCAACTAATCCAAACCAAGTTTCACATAAAAAATCCAAACTCAATTAGTGTCTGAACACTACCATTATCATTTATATAAAACAAGTTATATTATGTAGATATTTATATTGGTGATGAGTGGAAATATGTTACTCATCACGAATACAACTTATTCATGTTACACAGTTCATTCAATGCACCAAGTGAGAACTATTATTTTGAAAAAATATAATAGAATATGATTATTTATTTTCATTATATTCCAATTCCTATAATAAATTATAAACACAGTGATATAGAATGTAATGGATCAAGGGTAGAAATCCTTCCAACCTGACTCAATAGTAGTCATAAATTATTTTGTATACAACAAACATTTTGATTTAATGGCTACAACCAAACTATTCAAACTGAGTTCAAGAATAAAACAAATGATAACAGAACTATAAAAAAGTTACTCCATTATAACCTTAATAAACAAGATCTTTATTACTAAATAACCTAAAAACAAATTTATGACTATTAAATATAGAATAGATTATATTAGAAATAGGGATTCATCTTTGTGAAAAGAACAACAACAAGAGTTACAAAATGTATAACTATATTCATTTTTTAGTCACCATTGATTTGATTATGGTGGACTATAAAAAAGGTCAAATAAATAAACCTAATTGTTCATATTTTATTAAGTTAATAAACCATAATAAACAACTAATATCTTTTTTATAGAAATATAAATCTTCAATATATAGTAAGAAATGTCATGTAATACATTGAAACACACCAAATAACCAATGTAGTTACATAAATCCATACAAGAGTTTTTGGTCAATGCTCAATATTACAACAAATTATTACAAGAGTAAATACATTCACTATTTAGTTCAACCAAGACCATAATTATAGTGGGAAGCTTTCCTTGTGATAGCACCATATTATCCTAGGTAACCAACACTCATACATTTTTTGACTTTCTAATTGCTTATTTCTATGAAATGTAATTGGAATGTTATTAAACTATAAGTTTGATAAATATCTAAAAATTTTAGCTACTAGTAGAGTGTAGCAGCTTGAACAATTTTAAGATGATAGTGAGAGAGCTTGAAGAAGCATATGAGTAGGTGGAGAGTGAAAACATGAGGGTGAAGAATATTTAAATAAGAAATCCATCTAATCCATTAGGCACCACAATGGATTTATAGAAACTTAGAGAGTTGTTGTGTTCTTCTAGAGAGAATATATTCAACTTATCTATGATGAGATTTATATAGGGTTGGTGTTTTTAGGTCTAATATTATTGAGAATTGAATAATTCCTTGTTGAGATGTAAACAAAGAAGGAGGAACATGTTCATTTAATTTATAGACTACCCAAGGACATGAGCCTGCCTATCTTTAAAGTGAAAGAAGGAAACTCATAGATTCAAGCAAGACTATTCTTCTAGCTGAAGTAACTAAGAAATAATGCTTCTATAGCCTATATCCATATAATCAGAATGAGCCCATCCATAAGTGGGTCCCAACCCACCCTAACTATATGGTTTAGAGTAGATAATGCACCTATTGACCAAATTTGACCCCAAGTCAAATTTGGGACACCCCTTATAGGTTGAAACTTCATAGAGGTGTCAAATGTTTGTTATGGTATTTTCATGCTCATAAGTGGTCTTATATAGTCCCATATGGTCATATGTGTCCTTCTTTATCATTGTCCAAGTTTTGGTCTTAGTTTCACTTGTCTATTCCTATGATCAATCACAAGGTATTGTCTAATCAAACATGGTCAAAGGTATAATTTAGTCTAGATTCATTGTAAAAGGTTATTTTAATGTTATTTATAGACATATTATCATGCACTAACCTTTATTTGATTCTCAATTGCAAAAATCATGTTTTAGCCACTTTTTAGCCCATTTAGAAGAGGTGGACATACCATTTCATGAGGATAATGTTTCAAAAGGATTAAAAACATCCTTGATGTCATAGGTTGGTCATATAATGTTTAGGGGTAGTCAGAGTCTGACATAATTTATAATTTAACTCCTAATCTTAGTAAAAGGACACTTTTCAAGCACTTGTATGACCTTTAAGGATTATTTATTAGTTAAAAATTGTTTACAAGTGTCTATTTGGATATCTAAGATCATTTTCCATCTTTGTACCAAGTTTTAGGTTGAATTTATACTCTAGACTACTTTTCTCCTCCATTTCTACCTTCACAAGCTCAGGAACGCAAATTTGCATTAAATGGTACAACCAATAGAGAGAGAGAGAGAGAGAATTAGGAGATAAGAATTTGGAAAATTTTATGGGTCAAATCAAGATTTAAATTTGTGACATTGGTTTCCATAATAGTGGCCTCTAAATTATGAAAAATCACTAAGAGTGATAGCAGGTCATTATGGCTTGTGTATCTAAGAGGGGTTTATTCTTGCACCTTTTTCTCCAGCTTAGAAATTGATGGAGAGGAATTATATTGAGGGTGGTTTTTAAATATCTTGGAAAAACTTTTCATGTGGTTTGATTAGTTTAATCATATGATTAAGTACTTTCACTTGAAATAAGAATGTCTTGGTGTATACATTTTTTCAGTGAATTCTACTACAATTCTCTATTTTATCTTCATGGTGGTCATCTTCAAAGGTTTATAGTGATTAATTATTCACATAAGGTCTCTCAATTTCATGGAATCTATGTTTTTTTTTGAATATGTGTCTCTTTGTCTATGACCTTAAAGTGTACTTTCTTTTGGATACATTATTAGTGTTTGAACTAGTCTACTAGAGTTTGATTTCTAATTGAGGATCAATTACCTATAACATATCATAATATGAGGTTATAAGTTAAAATTTAAATATTGGAAGTAAATAAAAGTCAAGAAGAGAGGCCAAATTCACACTGTGGAGAAGTTTGAGGATGCTCAAAACTTTGAAATGAGCTTGGTACATATCCTCATACCTTCATGTATCCATAGTTATTGATTTTTCCAACACCAAGTTAGTTCCAAATGACTAGAATGCTCTAATTCACAACTCAAAAGATTATGCATTAGATGATTATATGCAATCCGTATAGGACTGCAAGGTAAGTTGAGGGTGACTATGATGCTTGTGTTGAGTTTTGTGAACTATTGAGTAATGATATAAGAAGGTTATAGATTTGAATAATGTTGACAAGTCTAAAGACTTAATAAATATGACTTTGTCTATCTTATACATTCAAATGAGTCCTATTGATATTTTTTGTGCCAAAAATATCAAAACACCTTATACCATAAGGGAGAACCATTATTTTTTTAGAGAAAGCTTTAAAAGTGACCAAGAAACCTTTTCCAAGTTACCTAGTCAAAACCAAAGATTTGGGTACAATTTACAACTTTTCAAAGTTATAAAGTGTACCCAAACCTCTTCTTCCCACTTACCCAATACCCAACAAAAACTATAATTTGAGTTGTACTTTGCAACTTTACAAGTTGAAAAATGCAATTGGAACCCCACCTTCCACTCTTACATAATACCAATTGGAAATAGAACTTTGGTTTCACTTTGTAACTTTGTAAAGTTATAAAGTGAAACTTGAGTGTTTCTTTCTACCATTTTCCATTCTAGTGAGAATCAAAACTTCTGCTACACTTTAAAACTTTGCAAAGTTGCAAAATGCAAATGAGGTTCTAATACTTGCTTCTATGGCATTGTTTGCCTCGAACAAACCACTTAATAGAAAGTGGAGATAAAAACATAAATTATAATTTTTCAAACTTGTAAAATTTCATGATAACTTTGAAACCCCACCTTCCCATTATTTACCCATCCATTACCCTACTTATCATTTATTGCATGATTTATTAAATATAAATTGGGTTTTTTACATCATTGTTCATAATTACAAATCAAACTTAGAGTTCTACAGGCCAAGAGAACCTATGATCCATACCTCATTCACAAATTCCACACACTAAAACATGTCATTATCATCCCTTACACATGTAAAAAATGATATTCCTCTAGGTCATTTGCTTTTTAATTTAAATCACTTCGTTATTTCTTTCTTAGCTAAGCATAGGGTTATTAGGAAAAAATCTAGGTTTTTAATCTTAAATTTTTCATCATTTTGTCATATTTTCTTTATTTAATGTTTTTTTACCTAGTTTCTAAAATCTCTATTAAAACCTATCTAGACATTTATCATACATAATAGGGTTTTTAAGGGTGTTTGTATAAGCTATTAAAAATTTGTAATATTCCCCACAAATTGCCTATGAAAAACCCCATATAAATCTCTCCTACCCTTGTAAAATCAAACCTTGTAGAGATCCTAGTTGAGAAAACACATAGAAACCCCAACAAAAATTCTACTTGCTCTAACAACTCTAAGTTCCCATCAAAAATTTGACTTGCATCTATAGACCAGAAACCCCACTAGACTTTTCATCAGACTTTATAAGTGAAAATTACAAGTTGAAACCCAATGGGACATCTTAGGTAGACTTTTCAATTATAATTTCACATCATACCTCTACCAAAATTTCTAACTATAATTACAAGCCAAAACCCTGCCAAGCTCAAAATAGGAAAATAACCTGTAATAGTAAGTTTAAACCTTGACCAACTCTGTAGTTGGTTTTCCCACACCAATTTTACTAGAGTCACATGTATGGAAAGGAAATGAATTTCAATTGAAAGGGACCTGGTGTCCCATCTATCCTATATTCAAACACTAATTAGATCACTCATATAAATCTAGGTCACATAGACCTAGCAAATTTATAGAATAGAGTAAATACAAAATTTAAGAGTGATTGGATTCAAAGCATCTATAATAGTGGTTTTCCCCAAGCTACATCCTTCCCACTCTTAGTACAAATACTTGATCTTGTCCTCACCATAGAAAAACACTATGATTATGAGAAGAGGGAGGTGGTGAATGATAAAGGAAAGAGCATTTTGAATCTGGACCTTGATTTCATTGATACCATGTTCTTGATTTTATAATATGAAAGCTACCTAGATATAACCCTTATATCCTCTAAAAATTTATATTAGGATAATAATGGAGCCTATCTATGGGTGTTAAACAAATAATGGATAAAAACATGTGGACCTATAACCACAAGGATGCCTAGGACCTTGGCTAGGATAGACTTCAAAGATGAAGTAGGAGATAGTATTATACTCTTGCATAGAGTTATAGGGGATATAAATGATAATAATTATTAGTATTGGATGCACCAGTATATCTGGTTAATCCATCATAACAAATAATACATTCATTAGGCCCAGTTGATTTTTGACTCCATTCATAAATAGTTGATGGAGGTCCAAACTATAAGCAAGTTTTATATGACATCATACCTTATCTATATATTAATAAAAGGGAGGGCATTCCTAGGATTGAAAATAGTACCCAATAAAATCAACAAGGTTTTTAACTACTACCCTAACCTCAACTTTGAGGTAAGTAAATAATAATTTATAAGGGTCGATGATGCTTTTGTATACTACATCATAATTATGTTTGAAAAGGAACCAAGAAGGAGAAGATTTTTTGATGTTGCAACTACAAAAATTGCCAAGTGGAGAGCATTTTTCTTTCAGTTCCCCACATATTCATATATTAGATTGGTTGGTTTCAATGGTTGTCCGTACACCCTTCCAAGGTATGTAAGTGATAAATGGGTCTTAATGGAACTTGTGAGGAAACTTGTGGAAACCCATAAGTTTTTATCAAACATGCATAAGGTAGGGATCCACTTCCCTATCAACATAGGGAGATACACCTTCCCTATAAAAATCTAAATGTGCAGATGTAGAGATAACATGAATGACCTTGATAGCTCTCAATGTAAGTCTCTTCTATGATGTGAATAGATATGTTACCTATATATTAGGTGCCATATATTCACACATCCCTTTTTATAAAGATTATTGGGAAGATATACAAGATGAAGAGGAAGTTAGATTAAGAGATTATTCAAGAATGACCATATAGAAAATCAAATACTACAACATGGCACCTGTCCTTAAAGACTTGAAATATGATGAGTAGTGAATAGATAGGGTATATTATGATAATAAAATATATCTCCAACTTCTTCCACTTTTTAGGTGGTCTATACCTGAATCCTTCTCATTGATGGATAGGAATACCTAGTTTATAAACAAAATAATAAACTAGTTAAGGAGAAAAGGGGTCAAAATAACCAAAGACACCCGAAGTATTAAAGATAGCTTAAGAGAAGTGAAGGAGAAAGATGTAGTGGCAATAATAGTATAGGGTTCCATTAGTAGAACCCAAGCAGACCAAGTAGTGAAGTCGATTGTATCACATAAGTGAAATTAGAAGTATAAGGCAAAAAGGGTTCCTTTTAGTAGCTAAGAGCTAACATACCAAATGATAGATCAACCACTATCAATTTATATGGACACATCTAATTCTTAATTGACACAATTAGTCCCTCCTCCTATCTCTACTCTTCAACTAACCATAGTACTCCCTCTTTTCTGTCTCCACTACCCAATAAACTCAAGTAATTACCCCTCTTATTTCCACCAACCCCCCCAGTGTTAGTAATTACACTTTCACTTGACTCACCTATGTAAGTTAATCATTTAGAAATAAGAAATAATTGGATACTACAAATCCACCTTCACTTCCCTCTTCTTCTATCACTTCTACCTTATACCCAATATTCACTACCACTTTATTAATCACTAATACTACCCAATAGTACATAGATGTAGACTCAATTATTCTATATGTAATCCCACTAGCCATCCCAACCACTCAGATAGATAAAACTTCATTTTTATATCTAATCACACTACCTATTTCATCTACTCTGAATCTTCCCACTACATTTATTAATTCATTTATTGCCTTGTATTCCACCCTTCCACATGTTCCCCTATTCTAACCATAAGTGCCTATATTTCCATCTATGTCACTTTCATCTTATACACCCATGGTAAACACATCCACACCCACTTCACGCATTTAATTAACCATTTATTATACTCTCAAAGTAACCCAAGCCTCCATCAAGGAAGTGGAGATAAAAGGACCCATTGATACAACTGTGGCTACTCAACCCACTAATGGGGAAGATATAGCCAAATCATTAGGTGAGGATTCAATAACAATATTAGTGACAAATACAACACTTTTCATAGTAACCACTAGTGTGGCAACTTCAGCTATAGATTCACATGTTGCCATTGCAAGTTGGATAAAATAATAAATATTGAAAATAAATAAATAAATGGTGTCTCCTAATACTCTATAATTTAGTGTTTTAGAGGCATCCAAATGACCAAATATAGGCCCCAGGACCATCTCCAAAATATCATACAATGCAACAAGGGAAAGATATGTGGAGATAGTAGTTATCCCATCAAAAAAACAAAAGAAATATCTAGTGGTGGGGTATTATCAGATATCTAAAGTACACCTAGGTCATCCAACAAGAGAAGGGATGAAGCACGATGTTTAGTCAAGTATAAGCTCTCTTTTTTAGAAAATAGACAGTGACAAGGTCATTAAAGATGAAATGAAAAATAAAGTTGAGGAGTTGAAAAATGCATTAATAAATTTCATATATCCAACAACCCATCCAACTCAATCTCTTGCTCAATTCCTTGACAAATATACATTTGAGCCAATGACAAAGATTAGTAACATGGGAAGGGCCACAAAACACTAGGCTGATGAACTCATCACAAAAGGAAATAAAGTGATATAGATGGAAATAGAATATTATAAGGCTTTGAAGGATTATCATCATCTTTAAAGGTAGAGATAAGAGAATATTATGAAGATATTGAAATACTAAACCTATACTTTCCAAAATTATAAGATGTTAACCTAATTGAGACTGACTACCTTCTGTCAAAAAGGATATTAAAGATTTCTATAGAGTATGAAGATTTAGATAGGGTAACCCATTTCTGAATCAGAATACTCATTAAGATTATTAATAAGTCCAAAAGTACATGTGATAAGGCCAAAAATACAATTTATGACATTAAAGATTTACTTGGTAAATTATCATGTGAAGCAATAGATTTCTAAGATCAACCACTTCTTATTCAAGAGGTATAAGACAAATTCAAGGAGGTAGTCAAGAGTGAATGAGCACAAGATATAAAATTCAACTTTAGTTCCATCCACCAATTCATTAGGTCTCAAAATACACTAGATCAGATGGGAAAAGATACTCAAGTCTATAAAGCTACATCTAGAGAACTATATGAAGTAATATAAGAATGTGAAACTAGAAAGCTTTACACACTTGGTCTTAACAAAGAATGGATTTAAGAGATATTCACTAGATTTGATGCTTATTTCAATAAAATACATGAAAAAAAGGACAAGGAATCTTCAAAGGTCATGGTTGTGGATTAATTTTTAAATTAGTTGTAAAATACGTTCTATAGATTACATTTTTTGTTGTAAGATACATTGTAAAGTTGCAAGTTATAAATTACAACTATCATTTTGACAGCTCTTATCTTTGAGTTGATAAAGAGCCACTTGTAATTTTCAACTATATTTTTGTTAGGCTTTAGTTGTAAAGTGCAAACTTGTAATTCACACGTTTCCTTTTGACAAAGTTTCAATTGCTTTAGTTGCAAAAATTCATGTTATAATTTACACTTTCGCTTTTAGAAATTTGAATGACTTAAAAGCTATTAAAGTCTTCAATTCAAATTAAAAATTAGGTTTTTCAAGTTATAACTTAAAATATCCAAAATGATTTACCAATTAATGGTTCATTTTGGAACCCCATTTCTTAGGAGAGATAACAACATAACTCAAAGAAGAAATGGCTCAACTAGAATATTCTAATGAATTTATCTTCTCCTCCAACACTTGTTGAATTTTCATGTAGTTGCATGCTTCTTTTCTATTGTCAACTCCACTATGGATTCCATTTCAAGATGAAGAGGAGGACATTGTATGAAGTTTCTAGGACTTTCTTGCTCTGTAATTGAGTGTAAGGTTTTGTTAACTTCCTATCTCTCAAGGGAGTTATTTTTGTATAAATATGGGTTCCCTACATAACCCATCTATATTTTTGTTGTTAGATAAATTATTATAACTTTGAATAATTAATATACATGTTGTAACCTGGGAAAATATAATAGATTAAAGTTTTGCCTTCTTTGTATTGTGTCATATTTGTGTATGTACAACTATTTATTAAATTTGTGAATGATTTAATTCTAGTTTCAATCATATAGATTCATTTTTGGTATTATTTTTTCCTTTTTGAATGATGTTTAAAGAAAAATAAACAAATATTTTCCTTATTTGATAGATATTCAATATTACCTTTGATCTCATATTTGTCTAAGATTGTGCTTTTATAAACTCAGTATATTAAATATTTAACTATGTTCAAATAAATCAAGAATTAATTTCCACTCTATTATTTGGTGCTATTATCATTTTATAGTTTTATTTAACTCATTATAAAATTCTTTTGCTCACAAGTCAAACCCTAGTTAGGAGAAATATCACTAAAAGGTAGTAGTTTGATGTGAGATAGTCATATACTAGTTGCCTAAGCTTAGTGAAAGGAAACCAACCTTTTCTGGAGGTTCACTTCAATTCACCAAGGTTCCACAACTTGGAGGTGATCCCAATGTGTCATTAAATTTTCCATGTGATGTAACTCATATTAATCATAATACTAAAAATACAAAATAGGTGAAAAATCTAATTGATAACAGTTTTTAGCAAACCTGATGGAACCCAAATATCATAGCTAAGAGATTGGTGCTATTCTCAGTAATCATTGTACAAGTTTTGTGCACATTTTAAGATCACTTGGTGATTCCATTAGCTTATGAAATCAAGAAATCCAAGTTTACATATGCTAAAGATATAGACAAAATCATCTATTAAAGGTAAGAGGACTGACTTGAAAGAACTATCATTTCCATATAAAAATAAATCAATATCATTTGTACCTTATACTAGAATAAATCCTAAAAATATATCTACGTCTCCTATAAATACCCACAATTGTTTTATACCTCCCATAATGGCTCTAAGAAATCAAAATTTTGTAGCATTCAATGGAGGCAACCCACTTATGTTGGCCTAATATGATGATATACCAACCTCAGATCTAAAACTCCTATATTTTATTGGTCAAACTTCCACTACTCCCATTAAACATATACAAGGTATTGCTAATATATATTTAGTTCATAACATAACACATGAAAAAATTTCTATCAGACTTCTTGGCTCTTCATTTAAGGGTAAATCCTTACAATGGTATAAAATTCTACTTCCCAATTCCTTTCATGTTTGGGATGATCTAGGGTATGCCCTATACACACAGTTTGATGATAAGAGTGACCAAATCTCACTAGTTGAATAATTAACCACTATCAAATGTGCTCTTCATGAGTTCATGAGTGATTTCAATTTCCACTTTCAAAAGACGTGGAATATAATATTAGTGTTGGTCAAGGCAACCTTGAATAATACTTTTTTGTATTACTTGAGAGTCTTAAATAGTGATATAGTTGCCATGATTTAGTCAATGGGTGTCACCATACTCCCCAAGGCTTATGACATAACAACAAGAGTATAAAATTACTTCATTCAAGATGGAAAAATTTCCCCATGGTCTCTAATGTCATTATTTCCATAGTTTCCTCCCATCAAACCCACTATATCCCCAATTCCCACCACAAGTAAAACACCAACTTTGTCTCTTACCCCTTTTGATGATTTTTATGAGGTTAATTCATTTCTTAAAATCTTTGGTAATGAGTTGGTAGATATGAAAAGGAAACAATCCCAAAACCATAAGCCTTATCAACAAGCTAACCAAATATACTATCCCAATATGTAGCCATACTAAGGCAGATCAAAGCCTCAAAGTCAAACCATGCAAGAAAAACATCTAAATATCCATGTTCTACCTACACCAAGTACTTTTAAATCCATCATACTTATTCAGAATAACCTAGCTTAGGAATATGAGTGGTGTTACCCTTGTGCTTAATCACATAATCAAAATGCTTGTCCTAATGGTGTCATTAGTCAAGCCTTGATGGTATAAAGAACATTAAATACCCAAGGACATCAAGAAGAAGCTACTTCTTAGTAGGAAGATACAAAAGTGCTTGGTAAATCAAAATGAGACCACTCCATTGAACTGAAAAGAGGAGGATTTTTGTGGCATAAATCATAAAGAAGCAATAACCAATTATGGTAGTTTAGTGGTAGAAAATACACACTATAAAAATATGTAAATATAAAGTGATAAACCCTTAGGGTTGAATAGGCTATAACTTTTAAATTTATATAAGAGGTTACAAAAGGTAAGATAATTTAGAGACTACCCAATGTGTCGATGGGCCAACCAAAGTCAAAATTGTTGACCCCAAATCTCATGAAAGAAGATATAGCTCCCACAAAGACAACATCAAAGGTTATTAACATCCCTTTTAGTATTTTATAAAAAATTAAGAATAACTTGAATGTCACCAAGTGAGAAGAATTGTCTATTCTAGCACATAGGGTCTTACTTTAGGAAGCTCTAAATACTTCCAAATAATAGATAAAATCCCAATTAAAGGACCCACTACTATGGTTAACTTATGTCAACCTCAAATGGACATAAAATCAAGTAAAAATGGTAAGCCTCCCCCTTTTTACCTTTCACTCATAGTTGTGAAAATTCTTGTACATAACTGGATGGTAGAATCTAGGGCTAGCAGTTCTATTATGCCTAAGAAAATAACTTATTATCTTATTATTAAATACATGCCTATCACAAAAGGTGTGGTTCAATTGTATTAGAATGTTATTCAAATATTTGGGACTATAAAAGGTTTTAAATTTACCATATATGCATGTCCAAGCTTATCCATATCCTAAGATATCTCAGTTATTGACCTACCCCCTATTTTTCTATCTACCTTTCTCAAGACTTCACTACAAACATGGGAGGGTACTTATATACTAATTGGTCCCATATATTTCTCAAGACAAGATATGGGACTAGAGTGACAATAAGAGTTGGGCCAATTAATAAATACCACATCAATCCATACACTCCTATCCCTATGGATATGAATTTTAATTTACAATATTAGGAGGAGTTTGACCATGAGGTTGCAACACTCATGGGATAAATCCCAAACACTCATCTAAATGAGTAGGGATTAGCTCTCCAATTTGTTCATTATGATTATGTCAAGGAAATAAGGTTGGGTACATATTACATTCAAGAAAATGATGTAATCATCCCAAACCTTTTAAAGCCAATTGAGGATCTCAAGGGGATGTGGTAACTATTATTTGATGGATCAAGAAGTAGGAATAGTGTAGTTGTAGGTATTATTTTGATCTCTCCCTAAAAGGAGAGTTAATTTTATTCTTTCAGACTTTAGTTTAGTTTCACTAATAATGTGGACAAATATGAAGCATTGATTTGAGGTCTCTTATTGGCCAAAGAAAGGGGAATATAGTCACTAAAAGTGCTCAGTGATAGTTAAGTAATCATTCACCAACTAAGATAAAAAATCATAACCAAGAATAAATGGCTAATATCTTACAAACACAAGTTTTGGGACCTGTTGGAAGATTTTTATGGCTTTAAACATTCAAATAGTACCAAGACCATAAAATAAGGATGATGATTGCATGACCTCATTAGGTTTTCAATATAACCTACCTAAAGAGATTAAGAAAGACAATAGCCATCATGTAAAATTAATAGTGAGACCATCTATTCCTAGTAGTGCAACCAATTGGAAATGTTTTGATAATGATCAACAAACTATTAATTTTTTATGAGATGAGGTTGGATTCTCAAAAAAAATAATTTCAAGACTCCAAGAACAATTTGGGGATCAAATCATTAATTTTAAGAAAAACAAGTTGCCCATAGGTATTGTTACTTTAGAAAGTATATTCAACTCTGATAATCAATTGAAGGTTGAGAAGAAAAAACTCATGGTTAAGGAGGAAGACTATGAGCCAGTAGTCATCTTAGAAGGCAAAGAATTGAAGATCATAAAGGTATGTAATATTTCTAAAAGAAAATATTTTATTAGTTTGTGCCAAAAGGTTGATAATAAATTCACTCGGATTTATAAATATTCAAGTGGTTTTGACCCTAGCTTAGCCCAACACACAATAGAACATAACCCAAATAATAATCATGTTAGACAAAAATAGAGACCAATAAATCCAAAAAATAAAACCCTTGATGAAGAGTGAGTTGTGCAAACTGATAGAGGCTAACATAATTTTCCCTATCAAATACTCATCCGAGGTTACTAACTTGGTCACTGTTAGGAAAAAGAATGGTGAAATCAGGGTTTGTATAGATTTTTGAGACCTAAACAAAGCATCCTTAAAGGATAATTATCCCCTTCCACCCATGGATAAAATCCTTCAAACTATATCATGATCTAAAATGTTTTCCCTTTTATATGGTTATTTTGGATATAACAAAATCCTAGTATAGGAATATGACTAGTTCAAGACTACTTTCACTACAAAATGGGGCACATATTCTTAAAAAAAGATGCCTTTCAGTCTAACTAATATTGGTGCTACATTCTAAAGATCCATGGATATGGCTTTTAGGGGTTTGGTAAAGGAGATGATCCTGGTGTACCTAGATGACATCACTATTTATTCAAAAATGTCAGTGACCACCTAGATTACCTTAGGAAAGTTTTTGAAAGGTTCATAGAATTTAGAGTTTCCCTCAATCCAAAAAAGTGCATTTTTTTAGTTCATAAAGGGAAATTACTAGGACACATTTTTTCAAAATAATGTCTTGAAATAAAGCTTGAGAGAGTAAGTGGTATATCTTCATTATCATTTTTGAGCCATAAAAACGTATTACAAAGTTTCCTAGGGAAGATCAATCTCAATAAAAGGTTTAATCCAAATTTTTCCTCCATGGCCAAGCCTCTTACTACCATGCTTAAGAAGGGGGTCAGTTTCAGCTAGACAAGGGAAGGAAAGGATAGTTTTGAAGTAAAAAAGTAGGCTATTTTTCAAGCTCCACCCTTGTCAACCCCAACTATGAGAATGATTTCATTATCTATGATTTTGGAGGGGAAGCTAACATATCAAATATTCTAACCTGATAGAATGAAGGACATTTGGAGTGGCCTATATCCTTTTTTAGTTAGTCCTTGAAGGACTATGATGAAAAGTATAGTTTTATTAAAAATCAAGTATATGCAGTCATAAAATCTCTAAAAACATTTAGGCATATTCTCTCCAATTACAAAATTCTCTGATGATTGTTCACCAAAGTGTTAAGGAGTTCCTATTGAGTTAGGAAATAAATGACAAGAGAGCAGGTTGGATCACAAAAGTCATGGAATATGATGTGAACATCAAAATAACTAAGCTCATAAGAGGAAAGGGCTTACGTGAAAAACTTAATTTTGATATAAAGAATGCTAATGTAGTAGACATTAAATAGGAATTATAACCAACCACTCCACATCTGATCAACAATTGGATTAGTGACATGGATATCTTCTATCAAATTGGTGAATACCTGTATGAGCTTTAATAGTTTAAAAAGAGGTCCTTTAGAATATAATATAATATTTATGTTCTTGTTGATAGGATATGAATGAAGTTATGTTGAGGTAAATCAATCATGATTAAATTACCAAGATGATCAAGGATTTTCATGATGGTTCATCGAGTAGTCATTTATCTATAAGAACCACTAGCATCAAAATAATGAGGGCAGGCTTCTATTGGCCTAACCTATTTAAAAATGCACATAAATGGGTGAAAAAATGTGAAAAATGTGCCTAATTTTCATGAAATCAAAGATTAGTATCTCTCCCTCTCAAACCAATCCAATCTGACCAGCCATTTGACTAGTGGGGATTAGATTTCATTGGCATGATCAATCCACCATCAAGTACAGGCCATAAATGGGTCCATATAATAATTGATTATTTCACTACATGGATTAAAGTGGTTTCATTAAAATATTACATGGAAGCATCTATCTTAGAATTCATGGATGGTATTGTCACTAGATGTGGTGTTCCTTACACCATTATCTCAAATAATGCCAAAACTTTTATGGGCATTCAAGTGAGTGAATGGGATATAAGGTATAATGTATACTTGAATATCTCATATAATTATTACCTACAAGTTAATGGATTGGCTAAAGATACCAACAAAATTCTCATAAGAATTATTAAAAGGAAAATGGAGGATAATCGAAGGGCATGACACACTAATTTGAAATCAACACTTTTCACTGATAGGATCACTCCCAATAGAGCCATTAACAATTCACCATTTATGTTGGTCTATGGAATGGAAGTTATAATTCCACTACCAATAGAGTTATCATATATAAAACTCAATAATTAGTTGGAATTGATTGAAAATGATGAAATGATAGTGTGATTGGTGGAACTCATGGAGTTAGAAGAAGTCAAGAACTAGTCAATGCAAGTTTTAGAATCAAATGAAGCTCAACTAAAGACAAATTTTGATAAAAAAATCATTTGATAGGAGCTTCAACAAAGGAGATATGGTTTTGATTTGGGATGCCAAAAGAGCCAAACTAGGTAAGCATAGAAAGTTTGATGTAATATGGAGTGGTTTATACATCATAACTCAATGTAAAAGAGCCAATGAATTCAAGCTATCCAGGATTGATGTATCAAAGCTACCTATCCTAGTTAATGATATATACCTCAAAGCTTTCTTTTGAGGTTAGAATTCTTTCCAAAACATTGTATATAAGTGATTTTACATAAATATACAACTCATTAGGATTTTTAATTTCCTTAGTTTATTTCTATTTATTTTTCCCTATTTTGTTTAGGCATTTCCTAGTTTTTGATCTTGTCTAGATAGAGTGTGTTAAAGTTTAAAATGACTCCATTCCTAATGAAATATAAGGATAATGGAAAGAAATTGATTAGTAGGTAATCACCCCATAGAGGTTGCCAAAAATGTTGATTTTTTTTGTGCCAAAAATATCAAAACACCTTATACCCTAAGAGAGACATTATTTTTTGAAAAAATTATTTAAAAGCGTCTAAGAAACCTTTTCCAAGTTACCTGGCAAAAACTAGAGATTTGGGTGTACTTTTCAAAGTTACAAAGTGCATCCAAACTTCCACTTCTCACTTACCCAATACACAATGGAAACCAAAATTTGAGTTTCACTTTACAACTTTATAAGTTTTAAAATGCAATTAGAATCCCACATTATACTCTTACCTAATAATAATGGGAATTGAAACTCTAGTTTCACTTTGAAACTTTGCAAAGTTTCAAAGTGTAACTTG
Organism: Torreya grandis; assembly: GCA_037957365.1. Taxonomy (NCBI): domain Eukaryota; kingdom Viridiplantae; phylum Streptophyta; class Pinopsida; order Cupressales; family Taxaceae; genus Torreya; species Torreya grandis. The sequence goes on along the minus strand of JARHVA010001024.1, from coordinate 60,583 downwards.
AGTTTTGCTTTCCATCATTCACCATATTAGTAGGAATCAAAACTTTTGATACACTTTGCAACTTTGTAAAGTTCCAAAGTGAAAATGAGGTTCCAATACCCACTTATATGGAATTTCTTGCCTCCAACAAAGAACTCAACAAAAAATAGAGATCAAAATGTAAATTATAATTTTGCAAACTTGTAAAATTGCATGATAACCCTGAAACCCCACTTTCCTATTGTTTACCCATCCACCACCCTAGTTAGAATTTATTAAATATAAATTGATATTTTTACATCATTTTTCACAATTAAAAATCAAATTAGGAGCTTTGTGGGTCAAGATAACCTACAATTCAAATATCATTCACCAACACCATGCACCAAATCTACCATTATCATCCCTTGTGCATGTAAAAAATGATATTCCTCTATGTCATTTACATTTTCCTTCAAATCATTATCATTATTTCTCTCTTAGATAAGCATAGGGTTCTTAGATAGAAATCTAAGTTTTTAATCTTGGATTTAGCATCAGTTTTTCATATTTACTCGCATTCCAAGTTTTTTTTACTTGCTTTCTAGAATCTTTGTTAAAATTTGTCTAGACATTTATGATACATAATAGAGTTTTCATATAAGCTATTAAAAATATAGAATATTTCCCAAAAATTCCTTGTACAAAACCCCACAAAAATATCTCCTACCCTTGTAAGATCAAAGCTCATAGAGATCCTAGTTAAAAACACACATAGAAGCCTTGGTTAAAATTCCCCTTTATCTAAAAACTCTAAGTTCTCATTGGAAATTTGACTTGCCTTTGCAAACCAAAAACCCTACAAAAATTTTCATTACAATATTTAAGTGAAAATTTAAAATTGAAACCCCTCCAGACATTTTGGTCAGAATTTTCAATTGTAATTTCACATCATACCTCTGTTTGAATTTTTAACTACAATTACAAGCCAAAACCCCACCAAGTTCAAAGTGGGAAAATAACCTATAATAGTAAGTTAAAACCCCAACCAAATCTATAGTTGGTTTTCCCACACAAATTTTAATAGAGTACATGTTTGGAAAGGAGATTAATTTCAATTCAAAGGGACTTGTTGTCCCATCTAGCCTAGATTCAAACACTAATGAGATCATTGACACATATCTAGGTCATATAGACCTAGTAGATTTATAGAACAATGTAAATGCAAAATTCAAGAATGATTAGATTCAAAGCATATATGATAGTGGTTTACATTATAATATATCATTTACACTCTCAGTAAAAATCCTTGAGCTTATGCTCACCATGGAAAAACACTATGATGCTGAGAAAAGGGAGGTGGTGAATGGCAAAGGAGAGAGGATTTTGAATTTGGACCCTAATTTCATTGATACCATGTTCCTGATTATACAACATGAAAGTTACCTAGATATAACCCCTAAATCCTCTAAATACTTCTATCAAGATAATAATGCAGCTTTTTCTATGGGTGTTAAAAAAATAATGGCTAAAAACACTAAACCTACAGCCTTAAGGATACCTAGGACCTTAGCTAGGATAGAATTCAAGGATAAAGTGGGAGAAATTATTATACTCATATACAAAGTTACAAGGGACTCAAATGCCAAGAATTATCAGTATTAGATGTATCAATATATCTGGGTAATCGATCAGAAAAAAAATACTTCCACTCGGCCCAGTTGATTTATGAATCCATTCATAAATAGTTGATGGAGGTTGAAACTATAGGAAAGTTTTTTATGACATCATACCTTGTCTATATATTATCAAAAGGGAGGGAATTCCAAAGATTGAACATCGTACTTGATCAAATCAACAAGGTCTTTAACTACTACCTTAACCACATTTTTTAGGCAAGTAAATAACAATTTAGAAGGGTAAATGATGCTTTTATATACAACATCATAATTATGTTTGAAAAGGAAATAGGAAGGAGAAGATTTTTTGATGCTGTAACTACAAAAATTACCAAGTGGGAGGAATTTTTCATTCAGTTTCCCACATATTCATATATTAGAATGGGTGGTTTTAGTGGTTGTCCCTACACCCTCACAAGGTATGTAAGTGACAAATTGGTTCTAATGGAAATTTTGAGGCAACCTATGGAAACACACAAGTTTTTATCAAACATGCATAAGATAGGGATCCTCTTCCCTATTAGTATATAGAGATATACTGACCCTTCCCTATCAAAATTTAAAGACATGGATTTATAGATGATTCAAATGACCTTGAGAGCTCTTGATGTAAGGCCCTTCTATGATGTGACTGGCTATGTTACTAATATATTAGGTGTCACATATTCCCAAATCCCTTTCTATGAAGATTAATAGGAAGATATGTAGGATGAAGAGGAATTTATATTAATATATTATTCAAGGATGACCCTGGAGTAAAGCAAAGTTTACGACATAGAAATAATACCTAAAGATTAAAAATATGATGAGAAGTTAGCAGAGAGGGTGTATTATGATAATAAAATCTGTCTCTAACCTCTTCCATGTGCTAGGTGGTCTATACCTAAATCCTTCTCATTGATGGATAGGACCACCCAGGTTATAAATATAATAATAAATTAGTTAAGGAACAAAGGGGTAAAAATAACCAAAGAGACCTTAAGTATTAAAGATAGGTTGAAAGTAGTGAAGGAGAAATATGTAGTAGTAGTAGCAGTAGAGGGGTCTAGTAGTGGAACCCAAGTAGACTAGGTAGTGAATCCATTTGTATCACATAAGTGAAATCAAAAGTAGAAGGAAAAAAGGGCTCCTTCTAATAGCCAAGAACCAATAGGCCAACTAATGGATCAACCACTAGAAAATTTTACAAAGGACATAACTACTACTCAATTGACACAAGTAGTCCCTCCTCCTTTTTATATTATTCAACCAACCATAATAATCCCTCCTATTATCTCCATTACCCAATTATCTCAAGCAATTACCCCTCTTATTTCCACTAGCCTACTAGTTCTTGTAATTGCACCTTCACTCGAACCACCTATGTAAGTGACTCCTTTAGAAATAAGCTAATCAAAACAATTAGATACTCCAACTCCACCTTCACCTCCCTCTTCTGCTATCACTTCCTCCTCATACCCAATAGCCACTACCACTCCATTAATCACTAATACCACACAACATTATATGGATGAAGACTCAATAATTTTGATTGCAATCCCACTATCCATCCTAATGATGCAGGAGCATCTAGCAATGACTAGTTGAATAAGCTTTTGATAGGCATTAGCCTAAGCAATTATATAAGTTTCCCTCCAAGTTATATTTTCAAATATTCATACGTGTCATGTGGAGGATAAATAAGGCCTAAATATGTTTTGTATGGATTTATTAGTTATCAAAGGATTTCAATAATCCTATTATTATTGTAGTCATCCACGAATGGTGTGGAGTCAAGCATAGTTGAAGAATTCCCTTATTAGATGAGTAGTTGAGCCTTTATAGGATAATGCACGATTTAAGGAGATTGAAAGGATTTGATTTCCTTTTTGATGAAATTCGTTAGACTGGACAAGTCTTTTTTGAGTAACCATGGCTGGGTAAAGGATGGACACCTGTGAGAAGACAGGGCAGGCTTCTATTATGTAAGTGAAGAATTTAATGCCGAGTAGGGGTGAGACATGTTGGTCCATTCATGTTGACATGGATGGTCTTATAATTTGATGATAAGCTTCACAACCATCGCAAGAGCTCCCAATTGGAATGTGGAGGATACCTCTTGTTTTTATGGCTCGACGGCCATTGGAGAAGCCCACGACCATGCATGTAATTAGACCTTGGTAATAGAAATACTTGCCACAAATTGGGGATGTGGTAAATGGAGTGGGGGTTTTAAAAGAGACTGAGTCGAGATGAGGCAAAAATCATGGGATAAAGAGGAAGAGAAGAAGGATCTCTTTTAGAGAGAGGAGTCACGAAGGCCATTCGGCCTGTATTGTCTTGTTTTGACCATGGTGAGAAATCCGAGCCTTGAGAGAGTCGAGATCAATTCAGTTGGGATGATGTGAAAGCTGATAAGCACAGGGAAAATTATCTTGGTCATAGCCTCAAGGCTCCCATTGGGTGATGGCAGAAAGGAAAGGATCTTTTTTGGTACACAAGGGATAAAAAGGCAAGATTTTTAAGTGCCAAGGTAGAGAAAGATGAAATTAAAAGGATCAAAGAAGAGGAAGAGCATTCTATGCAAGAGATTTTAGGACTGGCACCAAAACGTGAAAGTCATCCTCAGGGTAATCATTTGGATAAAAGGGAGGTTGTAGAGTTACTGAAGAAAGGAAGGAGTGTAGAGGATTTTCCTTCCGATTATGTTGAAGGAGAATGTGTGTAGGGGCTGGGTTTTTCTCAGGCTCCACATCATTTAGTGAGTGAAAAAGTTCTTTCCAAAGAGATTCAATGTGCTTCAAATGGCAAAGTATTAGAAAGAGAGAATGAAACTTGTGTAAAGTCTCAAATGGATGAAGTTGATAAATAGCACAATGAACAAGAATCAGATTCTGATAGAGATGATCGAGAGAGTAGGAAAATGAAGAGAAAAGAGGACAAGAAAAAGAAGAGAGAAGAAAAGAAGGCCCTAAAGCGAGATAAAAGAAATTTTGAACTGGAGTCGAGGTGAGATAAGAGTAGGCATGAATCAGATCTCAATAGGAAGCAGAAGAAAAGGTGGCATGATTCTGATAGTGCATCATTTTTAGTCTATAAATTGTAGCTATCTTTGTACTTAGTCTGGTAAGCTATTGTTGTGATCTATCTGATATTTCCAAGATATCTATCATTTTTGACCGGTTTGTGTAGTCGATTCAACCATCTGACCTAGATGTATCGTGTATGACAATAATATAGAAGACAAGCCATATATAGAGACCACTATTGAATGAATTGGGCATCAATTAGACTATGTTATAAAAGAAAAATAAAGGAACAAACCTAGATGGTATTTTCAAAATAGTGCCTTCATAACTATCATTGTTTGCAGTCTGCTGATGATAGTGCATCATTTTTGGTATCAAAGCTTGAAAGCTCTTCGTAATTTGGTAATTTGTTGATGGTTATGTTGAATCAAGATTCCTAATGAGTTTTTATAGGATTTTTGAAGGAAGTTTTAGTAAATCCAAGCACTAGAAGAACTTGCTGAATAAAAGAACATGAAGTCTTGAAGCTAATTAAAGCTTGGAAAAGAGATAGAAGAGCTCATGGAAGCTCAATAAATGGTGACCCAAGGTAAATTAAACTTGGATTTTTGATTTGTGTTTGTTGAAGTGTTGTATAAAGAGTTACTGTAGGATTGAGAAAAGGATCAAAAGACTAGGATGCAAAAGGCCTAGGTGAGATCAAGGAGATTGTCAAAAAACCAGTCAAGGAGAAATGCTTGGGTGAGACAAGTGGACCTAAAGGGATCAAAAGACCAAGGTGGAAAAGACTTGGGTGAAGATATCAAAAATGGAAATATTGCTGAGAAAAGAGCAGAATAGCAAGGTACATGAGGTCACCAAGAAGGAAGCAAGCATCAGGAAGAAGAAAGGTATGACCAGTATTGAAATTGATAGTTTGAAAATATATTTAGCTAAGTTTGAAGATAGATATGAGTCTTGGATGTAGATGGACAAGTAAGCATGGGTATGGCCAATGAAGAAGAGGATGAAGTGGCCAACAGATCTTCTAATGAAGAGGAGAAGAAGGCAAAATGAGATTGCCAAGAAGAGAGAATCCCATAGAGGCAAGAGGATGAGTAGATTGCCAAGAGAGAAACAAAAAGAGGAAGAGATTGTGAAAAATGTTCTCATTGAGGAGAATAAGAGAGGAGAAGAAAGAAAAGATGAAGTGCCAAGAAGAACACTTGAAAAGATAAGAGTGTTGGTGAAGAGAACACTCATGGAGACATTATGGTCTCTTGTTTTTATTTCTAATGTTGTCTCTGAATGGGTAATTGCAGGTATGAGCAGCCTTATGAAGGTCCAGCGAAAAGCCTTGAAGAATGAAGAGATTGGTGCAAGAGAGAGAAGTGAGTTTGCTGTTGTTGATAAAGAAGAAGATATGCATTGGTTAATGCATGAGGGAGGTGTTGAGGAACCCCTACAATCAAGAGAAGAGATAGAAGATGAAGATGACTTCCATGATGCCATTGAAATCCAAGAAGAGGCAAGAAAGCAATCAAATATAAGGGAAGAAGAAAGTATAAAGAATCAAGAAGCTATGCAAGTCAAAGAACTAATGGAGTAGCCAGATGAGGTAAAGGTGAATCCAAAAATTGATTTTTATTATAAGCATGAAACTATTGATATGCATGTTAGAGAAGAAAAGAGAAAGGTGAAGTTCCCAATTAACCATGGATATGTGATGCCTAAATGGTGGAAGAAGCAAAATCCCAAGCAATAAGAAGTGCTGGTACAAAAGCATGGATGTAAGATGCCTACATGGTTTGAGAAGACAAATGATGAGAAGGAGAAAAAAGTATGGGTACCTAAGAAGGCAAAAAGTGAAGAAGATGTGAGTGTTGAGACAACAACACCAAGAAGTCAATGGAAGAGGATTGAAGGTGATTCAAGCAACCAAGAGAATGAAGGTGAGATGGTGAGTATGGAAGAGGCATTCCATGAAGACAGGACACTTGAGAGGTATACCAAAGAGGTAAAAGGTAAACAAATGGTTTATGATGATGTTTTTGAATCCTTTAATGATCTTTTCATGAGAAATGAAAAATGGAAAGTGGCTACATGGAATAATATGCATTAAGGAGAGAGTTCCAAGAAGATGGATGATGAAAGTGGAGATGTGAAATCAGTTCACATGTTTGAATAGAAGAAGGAGACACAAGGTAATATTGCTCCAATTGTTTTTGATGAGTATATTAATGAAGGATTTGATTTGTATGCAAACAAGCCAAGAAAGAATGAAATGAGGTACACGACAAGTAAAGGGCAAGTAATCCTTAAGCATGAAGGACCCAAGTTTGATGAAGAGAATAGTGAGATAGATGAGATATTACTAAAGAAAGAGTTGAAGATGTTGGAGGAGCTGTTTGGTCATTCAAGAGAGATGAATAAAGGTACAAGCCATGGTGAAGACACCATTGGGAAGAGTGAAACAAGACAAGAGGAAAGCAAAGAGTTCAAGACAATTTTGATCAAGGAGCAAGAATGTGAAGGCAGCCAAGAGGCTTTATGGCCTAAAGATTTTGATTCTAAGGTGGCTTTGGATGTTTTGTATGAAGGTATGAAGGTTGCTAAAGTGAATGACATACATGAGTCATTGGAGAAGCTCATGAAACAAGAAGAACAATAAGAAGATCTAGAAGACATGTATGAAGATGAAGAAGCATGGAAGTGAGAGATGGCAGCTAAGAAATAAATGAGAAGAAGGACATATTTAAAGGGGAAGAAAAGCAAAATGAAGGACAAAGAGTATTCCAAACAAAGACAAACATTGGTATTGGTAACAAGACCTTGGGATCCTTGCATATAGTGAAGACTAATGCATTGAGGAAGTAGTTCATTTGAACTAAGGTTCAAATCCTTTCTACAGGGAGAGTATGATGCAAGAGAATCTAGCAAGGACTAGTTGAATAAGCTTTTGATAGGCATTAGCCTAAGCAATTATATAAGTTTCCCTCCAATTTATATTTTCAAATATTCATACGTGTCATGTGGAGGAGAAATAAGGCCTAAATATGTTTTGTATGGATTTATTAGTTGTCAAAGGATTTCAATAATCCTATTATTATTATAATCATCCACGGATGGCGTGGAGTCAAGCATAGTTGAAGAATTCCCTTATTATATGAGTAGTTGGGCCTTTATAGGATAATGCACGATTCAAGGAGATTGAAAGGATTTAATTTCCTTTTTGATGAAATCTGTTAGACTAGACAAGTCTTTTTGGAGTAACCATGGCTGGGTAAAGGATGGACACCTATGAGAAGATAGGGCAGGCTTCTATTATGTAAGTGAAGAATCGAATGCCGAGCAGGGGCGAGACGTGCTAGTCCATTCATGTTGACATGGTTGGTCTTATCATTTGATGATAAGCTTCACAACCATCACAGGAGCTCCCAATCAAAACATGAAGGATACCTCTTCTTTTTATGGCTTGATGGCCATTAGAGAAGCCCACGACCATGCATGCAATTGGACCTTGGTAACAGAAATACTTGCCACGAATTAGGGATATGGTAAATGGAGTGGGGGTTTTGAAAGAGACTGAGTCGAGATGAGGCAAAAATCATGGGATGAAGAGGAAGAGAAGAAGGATCTCTTTTAGAGAGAGGAGTCACGAAGGCCATTCGGCCTGTATTGTCTTGTTTTGACCATGGTGAGAAAGCCGAACCTCGAGAGAGTCGAGATCAATTCAGTTGGGATGATGTGAAAGTTGATAAGCACAGAGAAAATTATCTTGGTCATAGCCTCAAGGCTCCCATTGGGCAATGGGAAAAAGGAAAAGATCTTTTTTGGTACACAAGGTATAAAAAGGTAGGAGTTTCAAGTGTCGAGGCAGAGAAAGATGAAATTAAAAGGATCAAAGAAGAGGAAGAGCATTCTATGCAAGAGATTTTAGGATTGGCACCAAAACGTGAAAGTCATCCTCAGGGTAATCATTTGGATAAAAGGGAGGATGCATAGTTACTGAAGAAAGGAAGGAGTGCAGAGGATTTTCCTTCCAGTTATGTTGAAGGAGAACATATGCTAGGGCTGGGTTTTACTCTATATCCACATCATTCAGTGAGTGAAAAAGTTCTTTCTAAAGAGATTCAACATGCTTCAAATGGCAAAGTATTAGAAAGAGAGAATGAAACTTGTGCAAAGTCTCAAATGGATGAAGTTGACAAATAGTATGATGAACAAGAATCAGATTTTGATAGAGATGATCGAGAGAGCAGGAAAATGAAGAGAAAAGAAGACAAGAAAAGGAAGAGAGAAGAAAAGAAGGCCCTAAAGTGAGATAAAATAAATTTTAAACTGGAGTCAAGGCAAGATAAGAGTAGGCATGAATCAGATCTCAATAGGAAGTAGAAGAAAAGACAACATGATTCTGACAGTGCATCATTTTTAGTCTATAAATTACAGCTAGCATTGTACTTAGTCTGGTAAGCTATTGCTGTGACCTATCTGATATTTCCAAGATATCTATCATTTTTGACTGGTCTGTGTAGTTGATTTAACCATCTAACCTAGATATATCATGTATGCCAGTAATATAGAAGACAAACCATATATAGAGACCACTATTGAATGAATTGGGCATCGATTAGACTATGCTATAAAAGAAAAATAAAGGAACAAACCCATATGGTATTTTCAAAACAGCACCTTCATAACTATTGTTGTTTGTAGTCTGCTGATGATAGTGCATCACCTAACCACTAAGATAGATACAACTTCATTTTCATCTCCAATCACACTATCCATTTCATCTACTCTAAGTGTTCTCACTATGTTGATTAATTTATTTGTTGCCTTTGATTCCACCCTTCCATAAGTTCCCTTGTTCCAACCACACATGTTTAACTTTTCATTTGTTTCACTTCCAATTTCTACACCCATGATAAGCACATCCATACCCACTTCACCTAATAAAATACCCATTTCTTCCACTCTCATAGTAACCCAAGCCCCCACTAAGGTGTTGGAGATAGAAGGACCCATTAATACATTTGTGGCTACTCAACCCACTAATGGGGAAGAGATATCCAAATAATAAACCAAATATTCAAAAATAATATAAGTGATAGATACATCATGTGTCATAGTAGCCACCAGTGTAACATCTTTAGCTATACCACTCCAAGTTGGATAAAATAATTAGTATCAAAGAAAAATAAATGAATGGTGTCTCCCAACACTCTATAATTTGGTCCTTTAGAGGCATCTAAATGACCAAATATAGGCCCCAGGACCATATCCTAAATATCATATGATATAACATGGGAAAGATATGTGGAGATAGTAGCTCCCCCATCAAACAAACAAAATGAAAATTCAGTGGTGGGGTATTATCAGATATCTAAAGAGTACCTATGTCATTTGATAATAAAAGGGCTGAAGCATGATGTTAAATCAAGTATAATCTCTCTTTTTGAGAAATGGACAATGACAAGGTCACTAAAGATGAACTAAAAAATAAATTTTAGTAGTTGAAAAATTCTTTGAGAAATTTCATAGAGCCAATAGCCTAGCCAACTCAATCTCTTGCTCAGTTCCTTGACAAAGAAACATTTGAGGTAATGACAGATATTGGTATCATGGGAAGGCAATAAAATATTGGGATGATGAACTCATCATAAAAGTAAACAGAGTGATAGAGCTAGAAATGGACTATTATAAGACTCTAAAGGATAATCTTGCATATCTAAAAGTAGAGATAAATAAATATGAGGAAGATATTGTAAGATTGAACCTATACTTTCCAAAATTGTAGGTTGTTGACCTAATTGAGAATGACACCCTCCTATCAAAAAATATATTTAAGAAATATGTAGAGCATGAAGAGTTGGATAGGGCAACCCATTTTAGAATCAGAATACTCACTGAGAATATTAATAAGGCCAAAAGTACATGTGACAAGGCCATAGATACAATTTATGACATTGAATATTTACTTGGTAAATTATAATGTTAAGCAACAGATCACCAAGATCAACCCTTTCATGTTCAAGAGTTACAAGATAAATTCAAGGGGGTATTCAAGAGATAATAAACACAATATACAACTTTTAACTTGAGTTTCATCCACTGATTCATCAGGTATCACAATACAACACTCGATCAAATGGGAAAATATAATCAAGTTTGTAGAGTTGTATCTAGGGAACTATCTGAAGTAATAGTAGAATTTTATATCAACAACCTTTACACACTTGGTCTTGATGAAGAATGCCTTCAATAGATATTTAGCAGCTTCAATGCTTATATTGAGAAGATATAATCAAAAAAAGATCAAGAATTTTTAGAGGTCATGGTTGTTGATTAATTTTTCAATCAGTTGTAAAATACATTTTATAGATTACATTTTTTGTTGTAAGACAATAAAATTACAATTTAAAAATTACATTTATCATTTTGACAGCTCTTATCTTTGATTTGAGAAATATCCATTTATAATTTTCAATTATCTTTTTTTCAGGATTTATTTGTAAAGTGCAAACTTGTAATTCACGCTTTTCCTTTTGACAAAGTTTGAATTGGTTCAGTTGCAAAAACTCATAATGTAATTTACACTTTTATTTTTGTCAATTTGAATGACTTAAAACCTATAAAAGTTTTCACTTCAAATTACAAATTTGGTTTTGCAAGTTATAACTTAAAATAAAGTAATCGTTTATTTTGGCACCCCATTTCTTGGGAGAGATAAAATTAAAATAACTCAAAGAAGAAATGGTTAAAATAGAATATTCCAATGGATTTCTCTACTCCTATAATGCTTGTTAAATTTTTTAGTAATTGAATGTTTCTTTTCTATTGTCTACAACTTTGAGGACACCATTTCAAGATGAAGAGGAGGACATTTGTATGAAGTTTTCAAGATTTTCTTGTTCTATAACTAAGGATAAGGTTTTGTTAACTTCCTCTCTCTCAAGGGAGTTATTTTTGTATAAATATGTGTTTCCTACATAGCCCATCTATAGTTTTTTTGTTAAAGAAATTATTATGCCTTTGAAGAATTAATCTACATGTTAAAACTTAGAGCAAGCTAACATACTAAAGTTTTACCTTCTTTGTATTATGTCATCTTTATGTATGTATGGTTGTTTATTAAATTTGTGAATGTTTTGATTCTTGTTTCAATCATATAGATTCATCTATGGTATTATTTTTGCCCTTTTGAAAGCTTGTTGATGAAAAATAAAGAAAAATGTTCCTTATTTGATAGAGATTAAATATTACCTTTGATCTCATATTTGTGCAAGATTGTGCTTTGATAAACTCAATATATTAAATATTTAACTATGTTCAAATAAAGTAAACATTATTTTACACTATATTATTTGGTGCAATCACAATTTTCTAGGTTTTTTAACTCATTATGAAACTCTTTTCCTCACAATTCAAACCCTAGTTAGGAGAAATATCACTAAGAGGTAGTAGTTTGATGTGAATTGGTCATATAATAGTTGTACTAAGCTTAATTAAAGGAAGTCAACCTTATCTAGAGGTTCACCTCAATTTACCAAGGTTCCATATCTAAGAGGTTATTCCATTATGTCATTATATTTTCCATGTGCTACAAATCACACTACTCATAATACTACAAATACAAAATGGGTGAAAAATATAATTTATAACAAGACCTATAGGCCTGAAGCTTATAGTGCCTCATTTTTGAGCATGATCATCACACTCAAACATAAATTAAACCTAGGGTAGGGAATATTTGACTATAACACAAAGTGAAGATAGTGATTCAACTCATCAAGGAGTAACCAAGCCACTCACTATCAAAAATCAAATGGTTCAATCATTCAATATGTATTCAAATCCCTCTAGCTCTATCTTACAATCACGCACATTAATGTATACCTGATGAAAAGTGAAAAATTGATTGGAAAGTTTCACAAAAGAATAAACATAACTTGTGGACAATGGAATAAACCCTTCCCAAAGGTTTAGATCATTCAATCATTATGGTAAGAGAGAAATCAGTCTCAAACTCCTAGCACAGTCATCACCCTAAAAGGGACACCTATAGGTTTATACAGACTTATAGGGTAGGTTGAAGGTGACATATGTCTTTGTTAGAGACCGTGTAAGACCATTAAGAAGTGAAAATGGTAGTGTGTAATGATTTGATAGGTTTGGAGATTCTGGAATTCAAAGAATGGTTTTGTGTAACCCAAACATGACATTCCTATCCCTTGAGCACCACCTATATGCATACTTAGATAGTCAAGTAATTTTCAAGCCTAAAAGAGAAGGAACACATAGGATGTTTGATAATCCATTTAAGACTATAAATAATTTCATATACCATTAAGCAGGTCAAGACCATAAAGGTGAGGTCCAAATTCTTAACACCTAACATAGTCAAGACTAACTTAATGTGCTACCTATAGGTCTATAATGCAAATCATTCCATTATTAGACCTAAAGGAGAGACATAACATATATGTTTGAATCTTATTGAACCCATTTAGAGACCTCAATCATGCTTAAAATCATGGAGAAGATCAGTAGTGATAAGGTAGGTTCTAAACACACAAAGAGTACAACCAAGGGACTTTCTAATAGTCACTTATAGGTGGCTAATGTAGCATAATCAGTTCTAGGCCTAAATATAAAGAGTTGAAAGTGATAGAGGTGTATGAGAGATACTATGAAACAAATTAGAGACTATAGGCAAGTTCAAAGCCATGAAGGTTAGTGAGGATAAGGCATAAAAACTTGAACACATTCAAGTTACCCTAGAGCACCTACAAGCTACATAAGCATAGGCTAGTTCTAAGCCTCAAGAAAAAGGCATAACATGTATGAGAAATTATTGAACCTATGTGGCAAATTTAAGTAGGTTTAAGAACAAAAAAAGGGTTAGTTCTGAGAATGATGATTTTTAAAACACCTAAACACATTCATGACTCTAAAAGGACATAAATAGTGTAGAGAGGTTTACAAAGGGAGTTAGTCAGGCATTAGTTAAGAAATCATGAAAAAAATGCATTAAAGACATAAAAAAACTTAGATTATCTATTCATGTAGGAATTATAAAAGATAACAATAAACAATTGAAAGAAAGCAACATTGATTACCTTCCCAAGTGGATTCACCATACAAGTGCGATTCAAAAGTATGTTTTCCCTTGATCAAGAATTCTTGTCTTCATCAAAAATGGTGGTATCCCTTCTCATGTCTCAAGAATTCTTTGCATAACCTAGGCTCAAAGTAGATGAAATCTCTAATCTAGCCTATCAAATAAATATTGCTAATGAAAAATAATGATCAACACAAAATATTATGGAGACAATTTAGGATTATAAATTTTCATAAATAAAGCTTAAAAATGATGTTCATGGCCACTCTATTTATAGATTTTGAGATTGATTAGGATCAACCATGACCATCCATCTCAAGATTGAGATGTGTAGCCATGAATTAATCTAGTTGTATAATTAAATACGTAAATATCCTTCATAAATATTTGGGATAGAGGTGCATTTAAGAGGCATGGAGGGTCTTAATGAGGCATGAGAAACCCATAATCTTGATATTTTATTCATTTATGATTTATGGATGACACCCCATATGATGATGTCATTAGGTGATGTAGTTAATAGAAATAAACTTCCAAAAATAAATATTCAACAACTCTCATGGAAAATCCACTTAAACTCTTGATTTAGATCAATTAGCCTTAAACAAGGTTAATCAACATTTGTGTAATTATTTAGAAATTGGCCCTCGATTAATTAAAATGGTCATTAAGTCATATTACAAGGTCATCCTTTGAATCAAGAAGAATTAGAAGGAGATATTAGATGTGGTGGAACCATATTCCAATTTAGGATATTGCCAACACAAAATAACAAAGGTACATGATGTGCACTAGTGAATTAGAAGAAAAGAGTGATCCAGACACAAAAAGGAAAAATCATCATTTTGACTTGAAATGAATTGATCAAAATTAGGTATCACATAAAATTCATTACCCTATTTCAAGATACATAGATTAAATTAATAATTATAAATGACAAGCTCAAACCATTTAGTGCATTTTATGGATTTTGACCTAAAATGTACATTTGAGTGCAATTAGAGTAAGATTGACAATTTCAACACAAATGGTGTTAGGAATTGGATGTCTATATTTTTAACATATTTGAAAAGGCATAATGAGACGTTCATATGAATAAACATATTTTCAAAGAAAATAGTTATCAAGAAGAAATTGGAAATGACTCAGGATGTCCCCTTGAGAGGACATACTAGGATGAAAGAGAAATGGGCTCTCAAAAAGAGAAGGACAATGAGAGATTAACCAATGGAGTAAATCACATCTAAATGAGATAATGCTTACATGCATGAGTACCATAAATGATCAAAATATAATTAGAGGTATAATAGGCCCAATAGATGGGGGGAATGGGAAAGATACAATCCATAAATGTAAGGGACACACTTTAAACATATCCAATTTGAGAGTACAAGCTTTGTGCTTATGGAATTGATCAATCTCGAGATAGGTTACACACTAAAATATTTCCATCATGGGCATTAGTGTGGAGAGTCTAGAATTATAGGAAAATAGAATGTGGTCTCCAAAGAGAAGATAGTAATAAGTACCCCAATAGAGTAAATATGATCATGATAAAATAGTTTTGCCCCAGTATGGTAAATTTTGATCATTTGATAAATAAAAAATAATAGTTTACCCCTGTAGAGCTGATATGATTATTAAATTTTTTAGATGTTAGACCCCAGCATGGTCATTTGGTAAGAAAAATAGCTCAAGGATATAATCCAATAAATAGGTTAAAGTGAGTGGGTGCAAACATACATGAGATGGTGTAATAGCTGAGAAAGACATATAAAACCTAGCATACAAGAATGCACAAAGTGATGAGAGAGACACAAATAAGAATGGAGATGGCCAAGCTAACTCCAGATGTATAAGACAAGTGGATGTTGCCTACATAGTTTTATGGATTCATGTTCCAACATGATCTTTAGGTCAAATTTAGTTCACCTAAGTTTGGAAGAGAATGAAATGAAGAATGATGAAAACTAACCAAGAATTGATTAGAATTATAATTTATGAGAAGATATTCACATCTAAGTATTGAATCAAGTGATAAAATTCATGATACCTAGATGCCTACTTTTATATTATGAGCCTAGATTATGCAAAGTGTTCTTGAGAATTGTTCATTAGAGTGATGTTGACGTTAAGATTTTGAAACTTGAGGACAAAGCGCTTGATATATTAAAATAAATTAGGCATCATAAAAATGAATAAATTAGAATGAAATAATATTCATTTTCATTGATCTAGTTCAAATGTGAACACCTATAACTAAGGATAATGGTAAAACAATGACCAAAACCAAAGTTACATCTATTTACATTTAATAAAAAGCGCAAAGACAAAGAAAGAGATAAACATAAATGAACCTAAATTGAAATCAAGATATGGTCAATCAAGACTTAATTAGGAACAAAAATGTTTAAAAACAAAAAACAAGATCATCTTAATGACATGAGACCAAGATATAAATAATCAATATCCATGTGGGCCATCAGGGCATTCTTAAAGACAAAAGAGAAAAGCAAAATCAAATAGAAAAATAAGACACTAAAAACAATCAAATAAACAAAATGGTCCAAGAAAAACTTAATAACCTAAGATCAAGATATAAATAATCAAGATCCAAGTGAATCATCAAGATGTTTTGAAATACAAAAGAGATAAGCAAAAACATATAGGTAAACACAAGACCAAGATGAGACAAGAAGTAATAAAAAGGGGGATGGAGAAAAAATAATAGGAGAGGTGTAAAATCAAAACAAAACACCAAGAAAAAAAAAATAAAAACATACAAACAAAAAACTAAGTTAGTGCGGTTTAAAGATAAATGTTCATGCACATATAGTAGAGGCATTACTTTCTATCACAACATAACAAAAAATAATGACACAATAATTGTTCCCTAGTTTAAGAAGAATAATGATAGAATAAATGGGGGAAGAGAAGAAAATGAAGGGGTTAGCTAAGGTGATTCTAGATGTATAAGACAAGTGGACATTGCCTACATAGTTCCATGGATGCATGTTCCAACATGAACTTAAGGCCAAACATAGTTCTCCCACAAAATGGGATGGAAGAAAAATGATGATCAGACCAACATGATTTATGTTATAAAAGAAATGAAAGATATGGCAAACAAATGAGAATGGTCTTGTAATTAACAAGCTGATAGGATGATAAAGAATCTTGAAAAATTACAAGTGCATGGGATAAGATGAATTGGTGTTTCTTTACTTGAAAAATCACAAGAGCATAGGGAATGTATAAATGTATAGAAGTGCAAGAAAATGTTTTTATTCTTTTATGGATCATGTTATGATGTTTTTGGTATTTCCAAAGTCTTTCCAATGTTTTTGGGATAAAATATGCACAAGGTGGTACCATCTAGTCAAGGAGATGCATGATTAAGAGTAGAGGTTCTAATAAAATATGTAAGTCAGTCATAATGGCCCATGCTCAAAAATTGGTAAGAGTGAGGATCTTGATAAGATAATAAATGCCTATAAAGAGAAACAAATATAATATAGAATAGTGTGTAGCATGAAGTAAGTTCAAAGAATTATATGTGTTCATATATCTATAATAGTGTGGTAAAGGTCTTGAACTGAGAAGATGTTCTTGTTCACTTGTATATAGAAAAAATAAAAAATACTATCTTGGATAAACTACTTTGTAGAATTGGCATCGATTGTGTCCAAGAGACATAATAAAGATCACAATGGTATAATAATGCCTAATAAAATGGTCTAAAGGGTTATCCCCAAGAGACTAGGGAATGATAGTGCTCAATGGGAAATGGTAAATTAAAAATGGTTTTGTTGCTCCTGTTGACTTGGAGATGCATGTCCTAGTCAACAAATGAGACAACCAGAATGATCAATTATAAAATTACTTCCCAACACCTCATCAAAAAAGCTACTCTATCAAGAACTTAATCCCACATGAACTTTAGGCCAATCTAGTTCACCCAAGTTTGGGAGGGAATGGAATGAGGAATGATGAAAAATGACCAAGAATTGATTAGACCCATAATGTATGTGAAGAGATCCATGTCTAAGCATAGAGTTGAGTGTTATAAGCATAGAGTAGAGTGTTAAAATGCAGATACCTAGATGCCTATTTTCATATTATGAGCCTAGATTATGCAAAGTGCTCTTGAGAATTATTCATCAGAGTAATGTTGATGTTAAGACTTTGAAACCTGAGCACAAAGTGCTTGTTATACAAAAAGAAATTAGGCATCATAAGTATGAATAACTTAGAATGACATAATATTCTAATTATGTTGAGTTAGTTTAAATGTGAATACCTATAACTAAGGATAATGGTAAAATAATGACCAAAACTAGAGTTACAATTATTCTCATTTAAACAAAAAAGAAAAGAAAAAGAAAAAGATAAACATAATTAAACCTAACTTAAAATCAAGATATGAGAAATCAAGATTCAAGTAGGAACAAGAATGTAGAAATTCAAGGCAAGGAAAACTTGATAACATAAGATCAAGATATGAATAATCAAGATATATTTAGACCATCAAGATGTAATTGAAAAATAAAACAAATAAGCAAGAACAAACATGAAAACAAAAGACCAGCATGACAAACAACAATCAAATAAACACACACAATGTTTTTTGATTTTTTGAATGGTTTATGAATGTTTTTGGAAAATTTTAAGTATCTCAAATCAATTGAGAATTAAGAGATACATAATGGTTTAGCTTAAAATGGTGAGAGTGTGCCAATTTAAAATTCTCAAAATATGATGAGAGTGTATGATAAGAGGGACTGAGTTAACCTCAACATGAATCGGTCATGACCTATATAACCCCAAAATAATCCCAAGTCATAGTAATGCTTCCCACACAAAAGGTGATGAAAAATTGATTAGGTCACAACAAGTTCAAAAACAAAGGTGAAAAATAAGACAAATGATAATAATAATAATGACTAGATGATATGGTAATGCATGATAAAAAGGTGTTGTATCTAATTTTCCCATAGGTGGTTATAATTAAGAAACATCATAATATTGATTTACCCAAAGGTGGTTATAAGCAAGGTACCAAAAATTATACAAATTTTTCCATAGGTAGTTATAATCAATGATACCAAATAAGATAATAAAATAAAGATAACTTGCCAAATCAAATGTCACACTATGTTCATAGACTGTCATTCAATACTGATTTCAAAAAAATGTTGAAACTAGATCGAAATCCCCTCGCAAAAAGTGTAGGATAAACCAAAGGAACCAAGATCAAAATGGGATTGGTAAGATAACTAAAATCAAGCCTTGGTCAATAGTAAAGAAATGGTATAATAAAAATAGTATAATGAAATATTTAAAAGACAATTGGCTATAGTGGCAATAAAGTTTCCCCCAAGCGATGATTGGCTTAGATTGCTTGCAAAATAGTGAGAGTGTAGAAAAGGGGTGATCAAGCTGACCTCAATAGAAATTAAGTGCTACCTACATAGTCCTTAAGGAACTCAAATAAATTTATCTCAAACAACATGGTAAATAGAACACAATGGTTTAATAATGCCTAAAAGGGGTTTATAGGGCTGCCCCTAAGAGACAAGGCATGGTAATGGTAAATGGTAATTGGAAAAGTGAAAAATGGTTTTGTTGCTCTTGTTGACATGGAGATTCACATCTTATTGAATATGTGAGATAATATAAATGATCATTTTATAAAGTTTCTACCCAATACCCTTTTGAAAAATCTTCTCTATTAAGAACTTGGTGTTGATCTAGACCTGAATAATGCTATTGCGATCCCCATTGGAAATTGATTCTACTTCCTTTAAATGTCGAGACAAGATATCTTTGTATCCTCTATAAAGGAAAGTACTAATAATAATAAATGATATAAGTGGGTAATAAATAGGTGGGTGATAATGGAATTTATAATGAATGGGAAACAAATGAAGATCAGGACTTTCAGTCACACATAATGTTTCTAATATTGGATTTGACATAATTTTGGTTATAGTGAGGCTGAAGAACTCTAAAGATGCTCTCAATAGGACCACTAGATTGTTATATTGTTTGATCTTGAGAGTAAATACCATCTGATTATGTTGTTTATTAGAAGCAATTTTGATTTGATCTTGAATAATATATTCAACAAATAGTGAAGAACTAATGTGCTCAATTGTTGGTGCCTCAATGAGGTTTTGACTAATGAATTTGTTTTGATCATCCCATAGTTCCTTTGAGAAGGTTTCATGAAGAGATGATAACATTTAAATATGATTATCTTCTAGCACCTTTGAAAAGGTTTCACTAGGATATTATTCTTCTGAATGAATGAATGTGGTCTTGGCCCCCTTGATATTATATAAATGATATGTCACCATGGATGTAGTTCAATAAAGTGTGATTCTATCGATCCCAATCGATGTTTGAGGGAGGTGGAATGTCAATATAATGGCTATGTTAGATGGGAATAATGGGATGGTGAAAGGTAGCTTAATCCTCATAAAAGATACTAGGAAAACTTGTGTCGATGATGAAGTAATAATCCTAAAAAATGTAGAAGGATCAAAAATATATTCAAATTGATCTGTAAGGTAATTATAACCAATGTTGTAACAACCAATGCTATAATCTATTTCTAAATTTGATTAAAAAGAAATAGACTCTAAATCTGATGTCACAACTGATGTTGATCCTATTTATGATGTTAAATCCAATGTCAGTTTAAAAATGGAACCTGACTCTAATATTGATTCTTCATATGATGTGCTTTTTTCTTTAATGTTATGTTGAATGCTAAATTTTTGGCAAGTAATGGCCTATGATGGCATAATGGGCTCAATAAAAATTGATTCATCTTAGAAGGGTTCAACATAGACTGGTTCATCTAAGTGAATCCCATCAAAGAGAGGGAACCAATCAAGGGATGTCTTGACAAAATTATGTCTATCAAAGTGAGACTCCTTAATGAGTGGAAAAAAGATCAAGAGATAACTATGCAAAGACTAGCTTGTTGAGGAGATGAGGCTCTTTAAAAATAGGTAAAATATGAATAGATAACTTATCATATGTTGAATTATCAAAAATAGATGTTTCAAAAATAAAATTTCAATTTTGGTTCATAATTGGTTTCAAAATATCAAATTTGAACACGTTTTAATCCTCATAAGATGGCTCTTGAAGAGGTAATAGTTCTTATTTCGGCTCGAAGATCAGCATAGAATTCTAAAGTGGGGAATATTTGGTTTAGTAGGAATAATAGTTTGTGGTTCAATAATGGACTCTCCAAATATTAGACTATTAAATAAGGGATAAAAAACAATTGGTTCATAAAATGGAGGTTCTTCAACAATAGGTTCTTTAAAAACTAGTGATGGGCCAAGAATGGTAACAACTGGACGCTTATTAGTTTGGTTGTTTGTGTAAACCAAAAGAGGTCTTAAAATGATAAAAAAATGGACATTTATTAGTTTGGTTACTTGTGGAAACCAAAGGAGGATGTCCTAAAATGGTAACAAATAGATTCTTCTTAGTTTTTTTGTTTGTGAAAACCAAAAGAGGAGGTCCCAAAATGGTAATGATTGGACACTTCTTAATTTGGTTGATTCTGTAAACCAAAGGAGGAGGTCCTAAAATGGTAATTACTACATGATTCTTGGTTTGGTTTCTTATGCAAACCAAATGATGAGGTCCTAAAATGGTAATTATTGGACACTTCTTAGTTTGGTTGCTTGTTCAAACCAAAGGAGGAAGTCTGAAACTAGTAATCTTCACATGTTGTAGATCCTACTTGTTCACACAAGTTAGAGGAGAATAAAAAAAAATGGTTAAAAAAAGACATTTCTTAGTTTGGTTTCTTATGAAAACCAAAGGAGGAGGTCCTAAAATGGTAACCTTCACATTTTTTAGAGCTTTCTTACTCATACAAGCTGAAGGGGAAGGATGAGGATGATGTATGAAAACCAGCATAGATGTGATTGGTTTTCAATAGATAGGCCCAAACAGGGCAACATCCTCAAACAATATGGAGTGCTCATGTCCATTATAAAAATACTCTACCTTAAAACTAAGGCCATAATAAACCCTATTATAAGTGTACCTTATTTTCATCATTTAAAAAGACTGTTCTTAACGTTTGGCAAGATTTGGACAATGTTTTACAAATGTTTTAAACAAGATATGAATTTTGATCTTCTTCCAACAAATGAATAAGGTACCAAAGAGAATATAAAAGAGGGTGGCTTAGAACCACATACAATTAGAATATTTGGTTCATGAATTTACTCAACTATTGGTAAATTTTAAATCATATAGATTGGAAGAGGGTAAGGTAACTCAAAGATCTAAGGTGAAAACTAGTACACTAAAGCCTATATTTTTGCAACACGCTTATACCATAAAATCTAGTTTCAACTTCAAAAAGTTAACCTTAGAAAATTAGAGGAAATCTCTCTAGATTATGAAGAAGATAATACAAACTAAGCAACTCAAGATGTAAAGACATACATGAATCACTAAGTACAAAGCTATATCCAAATGGGTAGCATAACATAACCACATGGTTCTAGTAAGATAGAATATGCTGTAGGACTCAAAGCATGAGTGATACACAAGATGACTTGAGTCCATCAAGATGGTAATGCAGTTTTGAGTCTAATAAATGACCCATAATCCAAATGGAAAATTGAACCCAAGTTTTAACAAGTTTAGTTTGCAAATGGTGAACCCAATTTAACACACCAACATTTAAAAATAAGAAAGGTTCAA
This sequence comes from Torreya grandis, assembly GCA_037957365.1. Classification (NCBI taxonomy): domain Eukaryota; kingdom Viridiplantae; phylum Streptophyta; class Pinopsida; order Cupressales; family Taxaceae; genus Torreya; species Torreya grandis. The sequence continues at coordinate 38,090 of JARHVA010001024.1, read as the reverse complement.
TTTCCACTGTGAATTATAAATGAAGGACTTAAACAAATTGGGTAAATGATCTATACTCAAATGGGTAGCATAACTATGCCAAAGTAGGTGATATGACATAAAGTTTTTTATAACAATTTTGAACAAGGAAAAGATAAATTTTCCAATTGGACAATGTAATGCCTTCCTTGCTCAATAATTTGGAGGACAATGTGTTTTGTTTAAGTTCATTGAGTTAACAAGTAGTTTTAGACACAAATCAAGACTAAGTAAGATAATGACAAAAAATAATCGTCTTAAGTCTAAACTGATAAGGTTTCATGATATTTTTGGAGTTCATCTATATATGTCATTTGAGAGGATTTTTAAGTGTTCATCTAAAAGTAAATATGCATTATATAGTAGGGTTTTTACAACCCCCTTATCTCAATTTATAATACGGTGACATGGACCTTGAGGCACACCTTACACCAACAATACTTCTATGGAAAGTGGGGATTTATCTAAAAAACTATAAGTTTTTGAGAATTTATAGATAGATCAATTACACAATGTCTTTCATGCCAAATGATGCAAAATAATCACACTTTAATTGGGTGTCCATGATACTTAGCTTGTTAAAAAAAGTTTTTTCCATTTTTATAACCACTACATCCATCACTTGCTTAGGGTAGTGTGATGTCCAAAGTACAAATACATCCCATGTGTAACTCCAACACTAGATGGTGGTTTAACTACTCAAACCTCTGAACCTAGTGGGAGTGGTTAAATCAGTGTCAGGAGATGAAACCCCAAGTCAAAGCTTCCCTATAGAACTTGTGAGAGGTAATGAATTTCCCCTCACAATTCAAGTTTGCATAAAAATAAATGACTTAATAGAAAGAATTTAGGGTCATTTCAAGGTCATCCAAACCATTTCAAGTTTTGTGGGAGTGCTTTATATGACATTCTTTCTATGCCTTGGACTAGGCATGTTTACAATAAGTATGATGTTTTTGATGCCAAAAGTTCCCTAAAGGGGACAAATATAAGAACATAAATGTAACATCCCTCTTTTTTCCAATCAAATTCTAATTTTAAAAAACTAAGTTCAATTTTAAGCACAAAATAAAAGATTAGGTGGTGTTATTTTGACCCCTTAGTCTTAAGTTGTAATTTTGAAAGCACAAATTTTTCAAAACATTTACCTAAGCATCTAAATTTTCCATTAAGCACCAAAACAAAGTTCCTAGTCCATTTTAAACTTTCAAAGAAGGTCTAAATAACATGTATTAATAAATTTCAAGCTTGATCCTACAATGAAAAAGTTAGTATGTCCTTTAGTTTTGAAGCTAATTTACAAATGAGTGAAGCAGCTTATCAAAATAAGCTCTTTGTTTCAAAATTGTTGTTACACAGTCAATATCATTGTTTCTTTGAAAAACCATAATTACCAGACAAAAATATCACTGTTATGGGTTAGATCATCATAAAAACACAATATCATTATTTTCCTATAGAATCACTATTACCATATAGAAAACAAAAAATCATTGTTCTATTGACATAATCACTATTATCGAATATGAAATCACTGCATGGGGTAAACAATATCATTATTTGGAGACAAAATTGTTGTTTTGAAAAAATCACTTCTCAGGTGAATGAAATCATTATTTCAATGAATGATATCACTAACCAAGGCTATGAAATCACTTTTTAGAAAACAATGATTTTGTTACAAAATTGCTACTCTAACAACATAGGTATTGCAATAGAGAACAAAACTGATGTTACTAGGAACAAAAATGCAATTATCAAAAAAAGGGAATTTTAACTTAAAATTTCACTCTTTTGACTCCTTCACTCCAAGATTATAAATAAAATTGGTTAGTAGGTTTCTTAAAAGAGCCTTTGGGAGCAAATTTATGGGTGTTAGGTTGTGGAGCTAAAAGCTTCATTGATGCAGACATGGAGGAGGTTGCAGAAGGGTTGCGGAGTGTTACTGTCATCGGCGTTGGTCAGGCCAACCAACGTCGGTAGGGTAGAGATAGGAAGCAACCAACGTCGGTCAGTAGTTGACCGGCATTGGCAACCACTTGGAAGACAGGGACCGACGTTGGTCACCTGTGGTTCAAGCTGCGAGTATATTACGGGCAGTTAGTTGATGAACCAAGTGTTTGTATGTTTAGAGCTAATTTTAGACTGAGAGCTGTGGCTCTAATTATTGTAATTAGGTGTCTAATTATTGTTTGGATGAGATTTATTTAATAGACTCATGGATTGTATTGTAAACTAGTGCTAGAGAGTAAGAGAACAATATTATAAGCTCCTTCTGTGTGTGAGGTGAGTAATGGTGTGTTCTTCCTAGTGCCACAGTACCAAGTGTGGGTGCTGGATTGGAGAATCAACAGGGTTCTTCATGTATGTATGATCTTGGTCATCAGGTGAGCATGGATTCTATAGGAGATCTACATGGTAAGTAAGATCATTGATATGCATATGTATGTGTGTGCAAGGTCAAGGTTCACAGGTGTGCAGAATCAGGTTGATTTGCAGGTGTGCAAGATTAGATAGGAGAGCAACACAATAGGGAGCAGAATCAGGCAGGATCTACTTGGAGTACAGTGTGTACTCAGATAGAGTAAAGAGGAAGGCAAGGAAGATCCTTCCATAAGTAAGGTCTATTGAGGTGCAGGTTGTTGCAGGTTTAGGGGAGATCTACTTGAAGTAAGTTTGTGTACTTGTGGAGTGCATGGAGCACTTGTGGTGTGAGTGGAGCATAGGTATAAGGTGAACACCAACTCAATGTTTGAGTTGGGTGTTGCGACCTAAGAGAGAGAGCTTTGAGGAGAGAATTATTGTTCACTTGAGGTGTGGGAAGCCTCTGAAGAGGTGGTGGAGAAGAAGTGGCATCTTATTTATTGTATTCTTTTCTGTATGAGTATTAATACAAGTTGTGTATTATCTCTCATATATTGTGTTATTTTTGGATTCTAGTTACTTGTTGATTCTGGTTATTTCTGCATATTAAGTTGCTTGTATTTGGTAATCAATTGTGTGCTTCTGGTATTCATATCCCAACACATGGTATCAGAGCTAAGGTTGTAGGAAGCAGTTTTGTGTTTGGTTACAGGTCACTCTTAGGGGTTTTTGATTGAGTCGGAGTAAAGCAATGGCAGATCAAAGTAAGCTAAGAATGGAGGAGTTGAAAAGCACAGATGGTCACTTATGGTCCTATGGAAAGAAAGAGTAGGTAAAAGAAGATTGTTGGTTGGTAGCAGATCAGCATGAAGGAACTGAAGATGCAGATGTTGCAGGGGTTATTACATAGGATGCTTTGGGAGGTTTCTTAGATAAAGTTGAATCTTGGATAATAGATTCTGTTGCCTCTTTCCATGCAGCCCCAGGGAGAGGAGCTGGTGAGCCTTGCAAAAGAATTGGCAAAGGGGAAGTGAAGCTGAAATTGCAGGTGGAGGCCAACACATGGGTGTTGAAGGAGGTCATGCAGGTCCCAGGTTTGGAGATATGGCTAATTTCTTTAGAAAGGTTGGGTGATGAGAGATGCACAAGAACTCTCATAGCAGATGCACTTGAATTAGCTGGTGGTAAGAAAATAGGTACTCTTTATCTACTTGTTTATATTACTGATTCTTCTTTTGTTACAGAGACGTGGCTTCGTAGGCTTGGTCACATGAGCAGGAAGGAGATGCATGTTCTTAAGCGGAAGACAGATATATTTGACAGGCTTAATAACTGGAAAGCCTTAGTGTTTATGGAGGAGATGGTGGACAGAGACTAGTGGATGGGTTGGATACTTCTAAGCAGGGCAGTTTGGACATGGGACTTGATTCAAAGGAGCTCGCGGGTAAAAAGTCATCACTCACAGGAAAACACAAGTACCAGCATCGGTAGGAAAACTAATGTCGATAGGAGGTAAGACTGACATCGGTCATGAGGATCGATGTCAACAGCATGGACACTGACGTCGATAGTGTTGGTAGTCAGGGACATGCGCATGGAACCGATGTCAGTTGGATGCAGACTGTGTGGTGATCGAGGTCAGTCACTGTAATAGATTTTGGGTGGACAGCAAGCTGTCAAGGAGTCTTAAACACCCATATGGAGGATTGAAGACGTAATTAAGCCTCAAATTCATTTTTCCTCTTCTTTATACTAGTTGCTGAGTGCATAGCAGGAAGGATCTAAGAAATAGTGGGAGCATGGCATGGAGAGATTGCAGAACCAAGCGAAGATTTGGTAGGGTTGCCAATAGGTATGAAAGCATAGAGACGAATGGATACCTTAGTTGAAGAATAGAGAGAATGGACACGTGAGATGGAAGGCCAGGTCATATGGTCTTGAGGAAGCTGCAGGACAGTGGTACAAGTTTTGATAGGGGGATGACAAAGCATGACTTTAGTCAATGTTAGGGTAACTACTGTGGTTTGTCTTACCAGGTGGATGATGAGTCATGACATCATTTTTTTACTATATGTGGATGGTTTTCTAGCAAGGTTTGTACATACAGGGTTTTGCTGAGCTAAGGGTAAGATTAGTTCAGTGGTTTGCTATGAAGAATTTGGAGCAACAATATTCTTTGGCATGGTCAGCATGGAGATCATAGGTTGATTTTGTCTCCAGTGGGAGCTGATGTGAATCAGGTGTTGCCGAGGTTCATTACGCAGGATGTAGAGCTAGAGCACACTAAGGGCTGGATAGTTCAGTGTCTGAAATCACATGAGGTCTGGTATAGACCTGAGTTTTCCCAAGCAGTGGGAGCTGTCAGAGAGTTAGGAGCCAATTCAGAGAAGTGAGTTCTCAGGTATTTGAGAGGGACCAGCAGCAGGGATTCATGCTATTTAGGGTTAGGAATTCACTACATGGATTGTAGGTTCAGATGCAGTAGGGTACTCAGATGACAAGAAGTGCACCACAGGTTGTGTGGTGGGTTGTCTTCAAGATTGATCTTGAAGAGGGATACAAGCTAGGAAATAGATTAGATGGGGTAGAGGTACAGGTACAGTGCAGCTGTTTATCTCCAAGTGGGAGATTGTTAGGTTGTGGAGCTAAAAGCTTCACTGATGCAGACATGGAGGAGGTTACAGAAGGGTTTCAAAGTGTTACTATCACCGGCATTGATTAGGCCAACCAACATCGACAGGGTAGAGATAGGAAGCAACCGACGTCGGTCAGTAGTCGGCCGGTGTTAGCGACCACTTGGCAGATAGGGACCGATGTCGGTCACCTGTGGTTTGAGCTGCGAGTATATTACAGGCAGTTAGTTGATGAACTAAGTGTTTGCATGTTTAGAGCTAATTTTAGACTGAGAGCTATGGCTCTAATTATTGTAATTAGGTGTCTAATTATTGTTTAGATGAGATCTATATAATAGACTCATGGATTGTATTGTAAACTAGTGCTAGAGAGTAAGAGAGAAATATTATAAGCTCCTTCTATGTGTGAGGTGAGTAATGGTGTGTTCCTCCTAGTGCCACAGTACCAAGTGTGGGTGCTGGATTGGAGAATCAGTAGGGTTCTTCATGTATGTATGATCTTGGTCATCAGGTGAGCATGGCTTCTATAGGAGATCTACATGGTAAGTAAGATCATTGATATGCAGATGTATGTGTGTGTAAGGTCAAGGTTCACAGGTGTGCAGAACTAGGTTGATTTGCAGGTGTGCAAGATCAGATAGGACAGCAACACAACAGGGAGCAGAATCATGCAGGATCTACTTGGAGTACAGTGTGTACTCAGATAGAGCAAAGAGGAAGGCAAGGAAGATCCTTCCATAAGTAAGGTCTATTGAGGTGAAGGTTGTTGCAGGTTTAGGGGAGATCTACTTGAAGTATGTTTGTGTACTTTTGGAGTGCGTGGAGCACTTGTGGTGTGCGTGGAGCACAAGTATAAGGTGAACACCAACTCAATGTTTGAGTTGGGTGTTGGGACCTAAGAGAGAGAGCTTTGAGGAGAGAATTACTGTTCACTTGAGGTGTGGGAAGCCTCTAAAGAGGTGGTGGAGAAGAAGTGGTATCTTCTTTATTGTATTCTTTTTTGTATGAGTATTAATACAAGTTGTGTATTGTCTCTCATATCTTGTGTTATTTTTGGATTCTATTTACTTGTTGATTCTGGTTATTTCTGCATATTAAATTGCTTGTATTTGGTAATCAATTGTGTGCTTCCGGTATTCATATCCCAACAATGGGGTTAGGGTCCCACTGGGCATGCCAAAATGTAGAGAGGATTACAAAGAGAGTTAGCCAAGCAGTAGCCAAGAAATCATGAAAAAATTCATTAAAGACATAAAAAAACTTAGCCTATCTATCTATGTAGGAATTAAAAAAGATAGTAATAAACAATTAAAATAAAGCAACATCGATTACCTTCCCAAGTGGATTCACTATACAAGTATGGCTCAAAAGTATGTTCTCCCTTGATCAAGAGTTCTTGTCTTCATCAATAATGGTTGTATCTCCTCCCATGTCTCAAGAAGTCTTTGCATAACCTAGGCTCAAATTAGATGAAATCTCTAATCTAGCCTATCAAATGAAGCTTGCTAATGAAAAACAATGATCAACATAAAGGATTATGGAGATAATTTAACATTATAAATTTTCATAAATCAAGCTTAAAAATGATTTTCATGACCTCTATATTTATATGCTTTTGAGATTGATTAGGATCAACCATGACTAGGTTCTAAACCACAAGATACAACCAATCAAAACCCTGCACATGTCATAGGCCTACAACTAGTCTTGAGGGGAGATTATAGTTTTGGGACCTCTATAGGCATGAAAATAATCTAAAAATTGGCAAAAAAGTATTTAATTATTTTGAAAATATATCCATGATATCCTTGATGTCACACTAATAGTGGATGTACTCACTATTTTATGTCAGACCCTGCCCACTCCTTGGGCAAAAGGTAGACATGAGAGTATGGGTCTCTTTAAACTCCAAAGGTACAAAAAAAGTTCTTAGACCTCATGAATAATCATAGAGGTAGTAAATAGTCACTAAAATGGCCTTATTACACTTTTAAGAGGCAAAAAACCTTAGGTTCCAACTCAAGTGCCCTTGAGGGCTAACAAAGAGAGAACAAGCTTAAACCTTAAAATCACTAACCAATATACTATATTGATACATAGGGGTAATGAGCACTTAAAAATCATTTGTAATAATGGAGAGGGATGTTTTATATGTTTCTAAACCTCTCACAATATATATATATATATATATATATATATATATATATATATATATATATGAAATTTTGAGATGCAAAACTCGAAGCAGACCTCTCTACAACCTCAAGAATGCTAAGCAAGCCACCCGAAGAGAAACTTCATATGCTCATAATTTCTCACATTTTACATGGGATTATGATACACTTAGGATATTTGAAGTGGTATATCAATAATATTTTTAAATTTTAATTTTTCATTTATTGATCTATTCTTTATGAACAATATATATATATATATATATATATATATATATATATATATATATATATATATATATGAAATTTTGAGATGTAAAACTTGAAGCAAACCTCTCTACAACCTCAAGAATGTTAAGCAAGCCACCCGAAGAGAAACTTCATATGCTCATAATTTCTCACATTTTACATGGGATTATGATACACTTAGGATATTTGAAGTGGTATATCAATAATATTTTTAAATTTTAATTGTTCATTTATTGATCTATTCTTTATGAACAATTGTTAAAACCCCAAACAAGTCTTAAACCTCTCTTAAACCCTAATAGTGACTAATCATGGAGAAAAGACCTAAAAATAACTTTTAATGACATATTTTGATCCTAAAACCTTTTTTTATGTTATTGAGAACTATAATTAGGTTACTCACATGTACTTTGGTGTTGATGTCACTTATACAAATTTCCAAAAACACCTTATTTTTTACATATTTTTGATGTTTTGTAGGTGTTCTAAGAAGGGAAGAGATTTCCAATAATGGGATGAGGTCACTTAGGATTTTTAATATCCATAAAATTCCAAAAATATACACATGATATTCTGGAGATGATCAAACTAGGTCTATTTTTAAAGGCAGTCTTAGACAAGCTCAAAATGAGACTAGGTGGTAAGGCCATCTCTTGTTTGCATACTTATATAGGGTCTTAGGACCTTAAATTTTAATGGAAATTCATGACATCCTAGGGAAATTGAATCACATTATTTTACGTGATTTAACATGTGTGTTAGAGGTCTAGACCAATAAAATAGGGGCTTAAGCAAGGAGGCCTAATTCAAGAAAGAGAAAGATAGAGAAGATAGACTTTCACTCAGATTATGAAGATTAAATTTGACATGGAGATATAAATAAATAATGGGTCCTATCATATTCCATTATTTTTTCAATATGATCCTTAAAAATCCATACACGAGGTTTATATGTAAGAAGGGCTATAAGGAAACTAGGCCTAGTGAAGGCTTAAGGAGAAAAATGAGTTCTTAGGAGTTATTCCAAGAAAAAAATGATTCATTTTAGGCATGATAACATATTTTTATACTATTAATATATTTTTGATGAGCTAAATAAGGTTCACTTGAGTTTTATGTCACTTGGACCAATCTAGACATGGGAAATGAAGAGTTTCAAGACACCTATGCACTTGAATGATGGAATGACAGGCCAGATGATTTTTTAAAGGAATATAAGATGTTAAATGAGTTATTTTATATTATTTAAATGATAATTCATGGTTTTAATGTCCATTTATCACTCTTTTCATGAAAATAAGGGTAGTTTCCAAGATGTTAGTCAAGGTGTCAAGCAAATTTATAACTCCTACACCACTTAGAAGTTTTGATATGATTTAGGAGTGAGACACATAGCCTTTTATGTTTTTTTGAATTATCTCATAACTCCTCTTCTATTTTTAACTCATGGACACTTGTCAAACTTCTTATACTACACCCCCCTCTCTCTCTTCATGATTCTCTATATAAGCAACCACTTTTGGCTAAGTTTTTAAGATCCACACATGGTATGGAAAATTACTATTGGTTTAAATAATATATTTTAATTTGAATAGAGATTTTAAATATATTTTTTAATTAATAAATTATCATCTAAATGTGAATTAGTGCATTGTGGAATGACAAATGATAATCATCTATCCTTGTGCTCATTTTACACTTTCATATTTTGTGCAAGTAGTTTGATCTCTAATAGGTCACATGAAGTGTAGTTAGTGTCCTTATATATTTATAAGTATAAGTAATATAATTAGTGTCTACAATCATATCTCATATTCATTCATCTTGAGAAGTGCATTACATGTCACCTTCATGTTTGAAATACTTATGTTAGAGAAACCTTGGATATTGAAGCTAGTTTTGTCAGTCATCTTTCATAGTGAAAATTAATGGTAGTATAGTGGAGATGAAATTGGTGTATAAACTCATTAATATATTTTATTTTCATGTTCCTTATATCTCTTTTCATCTAATCAATAAATTAGTACATGTGATAAGATATCAAAGATAAATCTAGGGAGTTATCCCTTGAATCTAGAGGTTTACCTCTGCCATAGGCAACCCACAAGCCTAGAGATATCCTGATGCTTCACTCAATTTGGAGAAGGATTAAATTACCTCTCCAAGAGTAAAAAATTAAGTAATAAAATCACCCAATGGTGATATTAAGACACATACCCAAACATTTAAGACATGTGATCTAGGAATTTGACTCAACAGAGGATGGTTAGTATGGTGTTAGTTTCAAAATGAAAATAAAAATGAAAGAAACACACTAACTAGCATAACATCTCTAGGCCTAGGCACTATGGATATATTAATTAACAAAAAAAATGACAAACACAACTAAAAAGTAAGGAATAAAACACAATAATTCCTTCACCTTCCTTGGATGCTCCAAATGTGTTTGTAGTGGTGGCTTGCTCAACTTATGCTCATGAAGTTCTTGGTAATTTAAGCTTGGCTATCTCCATCTATCCTTGACACCTTTGGCTTATGGCTTTGCTTGGATTGGAATAAATTTGGCATGGTAAAAATAATTTCAATGGCTTCTTTAATATATTTTTGCATTATAACTTTTCACCAAAATAGCCTAGAAATGATGTTGTGAGGCCTCCTATTTATAGATTTTTGAGAATGTCTAGAATCAACTTGAACCATCCATCTCAAAATTGAGATGTTTGGTTGAGGATTAATTAATTTTTTGGAATTAAGTTTATAATTATCTTCATAATTACATTGGGAGAATGGGTAATTACGAGGCATGGAGGGCATCATGGAAGGAATTGATGAGGCATGGAGGGCATGAATCCTGATATTTATGGCATTTATGGCCTAGGATGTCTTCTCAAGAAATGAGGTCACTTGATGATGTAAATATTTAATATTAATTTCCAAAAACAATTATTTAACAAGTTTCCATATAATTTTTTATTAGGCTTTGATTTGGGTTAATTAGCTCTTAAGCATGATTAAGCACCTTGTGCACAAATTACTCAAATTGATCAAAATGCTTTGTTATTAGTCCAAAATTTGACCGGATTGGAATTGGAAGTCCATGTCAGATGCATTGGAACTATATTCCCATTTATGATGTTACCAACAACAAATAACAAAGGCATGCATATTGTGTAAAATATTTGATAGAAAAGAGCAATCCAGAGCATGTGGGTGCAAATTTGACATTTTGACTTGAAATGATCTGATCAAAGTTAGCTAGCCCATAAATTACATTACCCCATTTAGTGATACCCTAAACAAAATTGGAACTTGAATATGCCAGTTTCACATCATTTAGCATGTTTTAGTGTTTTTAGGCCAAATTGTGCATTTTGGGTGGAAATTGGCCAAAAGCCTGATTGGGGGTTATAGGTGGCCAGATTTAGGTGTCTATAGTTTGCCCCTTGTTTGGGAAGGTGTTACAAGCTATAAGCATAAAAATTTATTCTCATATAATGAGAGATGGTCTGTATCCAACAAGAAGATGATGATTAAAGAATAAAACTCTCAATGATTTTAGGAAGCCTAGGATGATGCCCCCTTGAGGGAATGGCCATCACATTCGATGATGGGTAATCCCTTGAAAAGAAATAAGAAGAAAGGTGGAATTAATCTATGGTTGAGATTAATCCAAATAAGAAAATTATTGCATTCATTGATGTAAAAAATATGTTGATTTTCCCAAAGGTGGTTATAATCAGGAATAAAAGTCAAAATAATGATTTACCCATAGATGGTTATAATCATTAAGAGGACCTGGATTGGCTAAAATTGATGGTGCCCTAGTTATGGATGATTAACAAGTATAACTCAAGGATATAACTTAGAATATAGATTAAAGATGAGTGGATGTAAACTAATAAAATAGATGAATAGAGGAATGAGATTGATCAATAAAAAATGATTTAGTTGTACCTGCTAACAAGGAGATGCTCATTTTTATTAGCAATGATATAACTACAATGGCCATATGAGTTATATTTATCAAGGTGGGTGGGAGGATTTTCCAAGGTGCCAAGGAGAAACTTTTGTGGCTCTATTGATTATAGACCTTCCTGAATCTAATTTTTGCTATAACATGTGATGGTAGGCTTCATGATAGAACACCATGAAGACTTGGCCAAAATATGCATAAGGATTGACTCCCGATATCCAATAAACACTTGAAAATAATACACCAATGATAAAAACCATGATCATAATATTGACATATGATTACGGATAGACTCATGAATAATATGATCAAGGAATCACCCAATGAACACATATAGATTGATTCAAGGCAACAGTGTTGAAAGCAAATAAATAGGCAAGCAAATAAACAAACAAATATAAAAACAAAAAAACTAAATAGCTAAAGTAAACAAACAAATAGAAAGCCTAAAAACAAAAGCAAAAGAAAGCATCTTAACAATGACCATGCCCCAGTAAGGTGGATCAAGGATAACTAACTATGCTTAGACAGGATAAATATTTTTTTATTTTTTAAATGCTATGAATTTTTTTGGCATTTTGAGGTATCTTAACTCATTATATAATGACAAATACCTACTCAAAAAATGGTGAGAGTGTTTGTCTTAGGTTACTCACAAAATGGTGAGAGCGTATGGAAAGGAGGACTAAGGTGACCTCAACATGAATTGAGCATGATTGACATAGTCCTAAAATGACCTCAAGTCATAGTAATTACATCCACACAAAAGGTGAGGAAAAACAAACTAGGTCCCAATCAAAATCTCAAATCTAGAAAATGGCTAGTCAAATGAAAATAACGATGGCAAGGTGATGCATCAATGCATGATAAATAAGTGTTGCCCCTAGTTTTCCCATAGGTGGTTATAACTAAGATACAATGGAATATTTAAATGATACTAATTTTCCCATAGATGGTTATAATTAGTAGTAAGACTAGTGAGACACTGATTTGCCCATAGGTAGTTATAATCAGGCTCATATAAACAAGCTTAATAAGATGAAAGATATCTTCCCAGATCAATTATCACACTAATTTCATAAATTATCATTAAAACACGGATTGGATTGATTGTTGAAACTTGATCAGAATCCTCTTACAACAAGTGCAAGAATAACCAAAGTAGCTAAGATCGAAATAGGTTTGGGTAGGATGACTAAAAATAGGCTTTGGTCTAGATAGGATGGTATGGTCTTGCTAAGGTTAATGATGGTTTTTGATAGATTGGATAAAATGGTAAGAATATTTCACCCAAGTGATGGGGTAAATGGTTAGGTAATTCGACAATGGAAAATTGATATGTAACAATGGCAATGGCATGGTACATGTTTTTGGCCTGGGTGTTGTTTTTTATTATGTTGTTCTTCTTGATGGCAAGATGCACATCCTAATCAACAAATGATACAAATAAAATACTTGATCATGTTAATTTCTATCCCACACCTCATCAAAATAACTTCTCTATCAAGAATGGCCTATAGATTTGGTTGCTGAGAATGCTTTTGTGATCTTCATTGGTCATTGATTTTGATTCCTTGAAATGTCGAGTCAAGGTATTTTTATAGCCTCTATGAAGGGAAGTGCAACCATGGATGGTAAATAGGGAAAAATAATGGATGGTAGGTTTAACTATAAAATGTAATGGTAGATGATAATGGAATGTATAATGGTGGGGAAATAAATAAAGATTAGGACTTTTAGTCACATGTAATGTTTTTGATGCTAGATTAAACATAATTTTGGTTGTGGCAGGGCCAAAGAATTTTTCTCTCGATAGGACCATCATATTTTTTTATTATTTGGGATTGAGAGTAGTTACCCTCTGATTAGGCTATAGATAGCAATCTATTTTTATTTGATCTTTGATTTTGTCTTCATCAATTAGTGAAGAAATTTTGTACTCAGCTATTGGTACCTCAAAGATGTTTTCACCAATGAATTTGTCTTGATTGTCTTGTAGCACCTTCAAGAAAGTTTCACTAATAAACATTGAATTTTTAATTTTATTTTCTTCTAGCACTTCTAAGAAAGTTTCACTAGAAGATGTTGAGTTTTGATTTGGATTGTCCTTTAGCACCTCTAAAAAGGTTTCACTAGGAGAGTGTTCTTCTACTACATGAATGGTGTCTTGGTCTCCTTGCTCTTCTTAAACTACTATGTTTCCATGGATGTAACTCAATAATGTGTGATTCTGTCAATCCCAATCAACACTTGTGGTAGATGGAATGTCAATAATATGGCTATCTTGGTTGATGGTAATGGCATGTGGAATGGTAATGGAATGCGGAGAGGTTGCATAATCTTCATATAAGATACTAAGATAACTTATGTCAAAGCTAAAGTAATCATCCTCAAAAACTATAGAAGGATCAAAAATGTATTCAAATTGATCTAAAAGGCATGCATAACCAATATTTTAACAACCATGAACATATTCTTCTTTTGAATCTAATTCTAATTAAAAGGACTCTGAATCTAATATTGAGAATGATGTTGATTCTAATTTTGATGCTAAATTTGATATCAATTAAAGGATAAAACCTAAATCTAACTATGATTATTCATCTGATGGGTACTCTATTTTAATGATATCTTGTTGAATATTTGGTTTTGGATAAGTAACAACATGTGATGGCATAATGGGCTCCATAAAAACTAGTTTGTCAAAGTGAGACTCCTCTAGGATGGGAAATAGGTCAAGAGACAACTCCTCAAAGACTGGCTTATCAATAGGAGGCTCTTGAAAAATAGGCACATGGTCGAGGTAATGATTTACCTAAAGGTGGTTATAATCATTAAGAAGTGACTCAGCAAAGATTGGCTTGTCAAAGTGAGACTTCTTGATAAGTAGGATAGGATGAATAGGTGATTCATCACAGGATAACTTATCAAAAATGGTTGATTCAATAAAAACATCTTGGATTGGTTGGTTCTCTTGGCCTTAGTTTCCAATGAGTTAGAAGATACTAGTTTTAAACACAACTTGGTCTTTAAATGATTGAATCGATTGAGTTTTGGGTGGGATTGGTTTTGAATGAGGAATGGCTTGTGGTTAGATAATGCTAGGGCATTAGGGAGTATGATTTATTTTATGAGCCAAAGGACAAAGTCTTGAGATGGTAATGATAGGGTGTTTTGGGGCTTGATTTTTCACATAAGCCAAAGGACTAGGTCTTGGAATGATGAAGGGGTGTTGTGGAGCTTGATTTCTATCACGTCTTGATATGGGAATGGTGTAACATTATGGTCTTGGAATAGAAATGGTATGATGTGGTGGAGCCTGATAACTCACATAAGTCAAAGCATATAAGTCTTCCTCATAAATGATATCATCCCCAATCATGAGTTAGCTCATAAGCTGGTTCTTGACTGTGTTCCACATACTGATTATTGTAAAGAAGGTGTAGATTCATATCCCAAACAAAATTATCTATAGTTGGGTCTTCAAAGTCCTCTTCATACTAATCAAGTTCTCGAGTTGGATTATAAATTTTTTCATGACTTTGTTCCCATGAATGATTATTATGAGGTGGACAGAAATCTATCTAAAAAACTATATTAGCATCATTGGGGTCTTGAATAAAGCCATACAAGTCATTTTATGTGGCCATTCTATGATAAGTTTTGTTGTAAGTGACTCTACCATAAGTGTAGCTAGATATATCTACATAAATAATGAAATATCTGAAACAAAAAGGCTTAGAGTTCTAAAAACTTTGAAAAACTATGTCCAAAAGGACAAATTATTGAAACTTGGTCTAACTTGGTCGAAGGGATGGAACTATATCTCTAATGTGGTTTGAAAGTGGAGTTGTATCTCCAAAATGGTTTATGCTAAGACTTGGCATAAAATAACCTAACGTCAAACATCTAACATCAAATATCATACACATAAAAGGTCAAGCACCTGAATAAAAACTGGCATATCAAAGGTCTAGGTCAAAGTGTTCCAAACAAGGTCTAAACTAGGAAAGGGAAAAGTTGAATTACTAGGTCTTTGTCCAAATACGAATTCAAAATCTAGGCTAAAAAAAAAGGCATGTGATATGACTTTTGGCCAAACAACATCAAAAACTAGACTTAAAATAAAAGTTGATGTGATTTGATTTAATCTAATAAGTTTGGAAATAACTTTGACATAGACCCAACACATAGATTCAATCATAAACATGATTAGTTGGCATAAGGCATAAGACAAAAATATATTTGAGAAAGGCTATGTTCTCCCAAATAAAGGCACAAAATATGATGAGGATGGGAATTAAACAAACAAACTATCAATAGTTTTCAAATTTGGGTAATTGATTAACTGAAGTTATGTAACCCAAAAGAGAAAGATCTATGTATCAACCCCATGAATTAAGGCCTAAACAAAAATCAATCAATGTTTGAATCCAATTTTGACAAGGTTAATTGAAAACCTAATGATGAAAACTAGGTTTTGACCAAACAAGCTAGACATGATTGAATAACATGATGACACATTACAAATGTCTAAATGGTATACATGACATGGTTTGAAATAGTGGTTTTTGGTGTAAGGTAAACTAGTCTTGAAACAAATTGGTAGCCTAATGGTTCAATCATTCTCTAATGATGTGGTCAATACTATGTTTTAAAGACTCAAAGGTAAAATGGTTTGACATGATTTGGGCATCATAATGCTACCCTTTGCAACTCAAATGACACACACACAAATAAGTTTATCAAAAATTTCAAGGCACAAGTGTGGTGTAAAATGGCCAACATAACACCTCTTTAAACAAAAGAGTGATGTATAGACAAATTGGTTTTAACATGGCTTTATGATTAAATAAACAAGTTTTAATCTCAAAACATACCAAATGAGAAAATGATCCAAAAATATACTAAGTATAATCATCCAAATCCTAGTAAGGGTATGTAAAAATGGGGTTGACTAAAACTAGCAAGGTTTTGATCATTCTAGAGGAATCAATTGCACAATGAATTTCATGCCAAATAATGCAAAATAAAATCACAAAAATTAGGTGGTTGTGGCATTAGATAGTTGTAAAAAGGTCTAATCCTTTTTACAACCACTACATCCTACTATTCACTCAGTGTAGTGTGATGTCCAAATGTAAATATGTCCCATGTACAACTCAGAAGGAGTAAGTGAAGTCAATACCAGGAGATGAAACCTTGGGTCAAAGCTTCCCTAAAGAACTTGCAAGAGGTAATGGCATCCCCATCATAAGCCAAGTTTTCATGAAAATAAAAGACTAATAGAAATACTTTAGGGTCATTTTCAATTTTACCCAAACCTTGATGAGTTTTTGGGGAGTGCTTTAGATGACATTCTTTCTAAGCCTTGGACTAGGATTTTTGCAATAAGAATGGCACTTTTGATTCCTAAGGTTCCCTATAGGGGATAAATGGAAGAGCATACATGCAACATTCCTCTTTTTACCAATTTTTTTTGGATTAAACAACTATTGTAAATAAAAATTGATAAGTGTGTTCAATTTTAAGCCCAAAATGAAAGATTTGGTGGTGTTCATTTGACCCCTTGGTCTTAGTTTCAAACTTTGAAAACATTCACCAAAACATCTAAATTCTTTTTTAAACAACAAAATAAAGTTATTAATTGATTTTTAAGCATGCAAAGGTGATTTAAACATGTTTTGAACAAATATCAAGCTTGGTCCTATAGCAAAATGTTTAGCATGTCCTTTAGCTTTGAAGCTCTTTTTAGCTTGAACTAATGAACTTTGAAAAAGTAGGTCTTAGGTATATGTTTTTGGAACAACATAGTGACTAACATCAATTATTACCATTGACATTAGTTACTTTGGTTAACTGATGTGAGTTTTGCTAACCAACATTAGTTAAGTAGGTAATCGATGTCGGTATTACTTATTGATGTCAGTTACTGTGTAAAACTGTCTCAAACAAAAATAGCAAAATAAAGCTAGAAAATAAATGTGTAATAGTTTTAAGGTTCCAAATAAATATTTTAGAGTTTCAAAATGATCTTATTCATATGTAGGATGCATCTAGTCCCATTGATCGTGCCATTATGTGATCTAGGAATTTGACTCAAGAGAAGATGGTTAGTATGGTGTTAGTTTCAAAATGAAAACAAAATGAAAGAAACACACTAACTAGCATAACATCTCTATGCCTAGACACTAGGGAGAGATTAGTTAAGAAAAAAAATGACAAACACAACTAAAAGGTAAGGAATAAAACAAAACAATTCCTTCACCTTCCTTGGATGTTCCAAATGCCTTTATAATGGTGGCTTGCTCGGCTTGTGCTCATGAAGTCCTTGGTAATAGAAGCTTAGATACTTCTATCTCTCCTTGACACCTTTGGATTATGTATTGTCTTGGATTGGAATAATTTGGAATGGTAACACTAATTTCAATGTCTTCTTGAATATATTTATGCATTATAACTTTGCACCAAAATAGATTAGAAATGATGTTGTGAGGCCTCCTATTTATAGATTTTTGAGAATGTCTAGAATCTACCTGAACCATCCATCTCAAGATTGAGATGTGTGGTTGAAGATTAATTCAATTTCTGAAATTAAGTTTATAATTATCCTCATCATGAAATTAGAATAAGGGGAAATTAAGAGGCATGGAAGGCAACATGGAAGGCATTGATGAGGCATGGAGGGCATGAATCCTGATATTTATGGCATTTATGGCCTAAGGATGTCTTCTCAAGAAATGAGGTCACTTGACAATGTAGATATTAAATATTCATTTCTAAAAACAAGTATTCAACAAGTTTCCATTGAATTTTTGATTAGGCTTTGATTTGGGTTAATTAGCTCTTAAGCATGATTAAGCACCTTGTGCATAAATTACTCAAATTGATTAGAATGCCTTGTTATTGATCTAAAATTTGACTAGATTGTAATTGGAAGTCTATTTAAAATTCATTGGAACCATATTGACATTGATGATGTTACCAAAAATAAATAATGAAGGCACACATCTTGTGCAAAATATTTGATAGGAAAGAGCAATCTAGAGCACGTGGGTGCAAATTTGGCATTTTGACTCAAAATGATCTGATCAAATTTAGTTGGCCCTTAAATTTCATTACCCCATCTAGTGATAACCTAGCCAAAATTGGCACTTGAATATGTCAGTTTCACATCATTTAGCATGTTTTATTATTTTTAGGCTAAATTGTGCATTTTGGGTGGAAATTAGCCAAAAGCCTGATTAGGGGTTATTGGTGGCCAGATTTAGGTGTTGACAAGACATAATGTGAATGAGATTTGGTAAGGAGTTTTAAGGTTTCATAAATAGAATACTAAATAAAGTTTCAAATCAAAATCCAAGATCATAATAATAAAAAAGTTACACAATACCAATACAGCTAGTTTATCCACTTATAAACTAGAACATGACTCATATTATAATGACAATACAAGAATAAAACTATTATTTTATTTTCACAATTCACCTTTACATTATCCAAGGTCGAGGTCAAACCCAATAGCCTCCCCAAGTGGGATATACTCGGCTATTATAAGCAACCCAATTTTTTAATGTATATTCAAGAAGATTCCATAAAATGCTTTCCAATTTAAAACAAGTTTTCAAATCATGTAAGGAAAACCAATTACATTACTCCAAATAATGAAATCCATCTGAATTGTTATCTAAAAAATGTAGCTATAAACTTGTAGTTGTTTTATTTCCTTTTCTTGCTTGCTTCTTTTCTAATAATTTTCCAACCATACACACTAACTATTCCAACTGGTAGTAATCTTTTATTTCTACCAAATGCAACTCCAAATGAATATGGCACAACCTCTAATTAGCCATTATTCTACATGAAAGTTGATGAGTTTATAACCCTTATTAACCTTCATGTAAACTACACTCAATGCCATGTAAACAATGATGATTTCTATTCAACCAAAACCATTGATTACTCATGATCTTTTGATAACCACAATGAAATCCTAATGGATGGTTTGGATTCTAAAATCATTAAAACCAAAAAAATCATTACCATGATAATGAAACATGTGCCTGATACCACTAATGTTATCAAATTCCATCGACCTAAGTCTTAATTAATTAAGGTCCTTTTCTATGCTAATAAATAATACCTCAGCATTATTCTATGGTCCCTTTCACCATGTCCTAGTCTCAATGACTAAAGAATACATACAAATGAACTTCAAAATAGTTAAATGTCCAAGTGACCTCCAACATATGTGCATATTTATATATGAAAACTGAACTAAGTCACAAGTTCATTCTTATATTGGATTATTGGTGTCAGAACAACATCATTCTTGACCCATGTCCAAGCTGATTTCTTTAGCAATACAAGTAGGAAATTAAATTTTTTCAAGCAATAATAAGTATAGTCAACTAATAAACAAAGTAAACTACACATTATAAAAAAATACATAATACATAACAAGACTAGAATCATCAAGGATAAGGATTATGGTTTGGTTTAAGATCTCATTTACATTATTCCATAAAACATGCATGTATGCCTTAATTTCATCACTACACATCATGTTTCACTTCCCAACCTAGCCATACCAAGGAAAAACCCACATTCATACTAAAAGAGACATTAAAATACTTTCTTGATATATATATATATATATAATTAAATGTAATATTGAGTTAAGTCATTTAAACCAGTGTGAAACATTTCAATTTACTAAAAACCATAAAAAATTCTAGCTTATAGTATCAACATAGAATAAAAAATTAAATAATAATCATGATTTGAATGTTAGGTAGGTGTGGTCATGATGTTCACCCTAATAAAATAATGACATCATACGTAGAGCCTATAATAAGTGAGGATAGTACTATTGGATAAGATTTTTATCTTCGTAGGTAGTATTTCATTCACCCATCTGATCCCATCGAATCAAAACTTGCTGATTTTTGTTTGTTTCACAAACTAATGTTTCATTAAGATAGAATATTGATGAATCCAACTATATAAATTCCTCAAATTCCCCTTGAATATTATTATAATCTATAAAATGAGAAATATCAATAACATATTATCTTAACAAGGATATATGAAAGATGTCATGTACTCTAGATAGAGAAGGAGGATGAGTTGGATGATAAGCCATCAGGATGATATTTTCCACTATGTTAAGGTGTAAATTTAGAAGCTTTACCAAACTTGATGGAGATTTTGTGGGGTCTTATCCTAAAAAATACTTTATCAGATACTTAAAATTATCTATGTGATAATTTTGGATCAACGTAGCTCTTTTATCAATTATAGGCATCCTTTAACCATTGACATATGATAACTATTTTCTCTTCAAAATCTTGTAAATTTTATCAGCCTAAAAACACTCAATTATATAAACTATCTTAACCTAGGGTAAATCTACGGTTTTTCCCATACAAGGTTTCAAAAGGTGTTATCTTGATGACTAAATGATAAGTATTATTGTAGGAAAACTACACCAAGTGGAGATAATATGACCACATTTATTTTTTATCCATGAAATACATTTTTAGCATGTCTTAAAAAATCATGTTTAGTCATTTAGTTTGACCATCTATTTTTGGGTGATATGATAAATTGAAACTTAGTTTGGTAGTAAATGCAACCATCAAAGTCTACCAAAATTTGGAAGTGAATAAATTTTCACTATCTAAGATAATCACTTATGGTACACCATGAAGTCAAACCACTTATTTTACAAATATATTTATGAAGTAACTTTGGTAAATTTATAGATCACGACCAGGATTGAATCATGTTTGATTTGAGATTTAGGCAATCAAGAAAATAAATCCATTGATATCACAACACATTTACTTTCTAGAATATATGTGTATAAATCAATCCTTTGGGATGGCAATGCTTAGCCTTAATAAGTTGGAATTTAAAACACTTGTCCATAAATGTAGCTACATCCTTCATTATACCTAGCCAAAAATACATGTTTTCAACTCTTGTATCAATGTTGTGACACTTGGGTGATTAAAATGAGGTACCACATATACTTCATTAAATATTTTTTCCCTCATATTCCCTACGATAGGAACATAAATTATGACTTTATGTCTTAATAGACCATCTAGATCCACACAAAAAATCAAAATAAAAAATTTATGATCCTAATCCAGTGTAGCTTTTCAGGCATTTTGGGTTTGAATTATACTAAAATAACATATTTTTTTTTAAATTTGATTTTATAATGGAGATAACAGTAAGTTGATTTCTCCTACTTAGAGCATTGACTACTCTATTCTCCTTCCCTTTCATATAACTGATATCATTATCAAAATTATTGATAAATTCTAACCATATTCTTTGCCTTGAATTTATCTCATCTTGAGTAAACAAGTGCATGGGACTTTGGTGGTCAGATTTTATTTTGAAATTATTTCCAAACAAGTAATGCTTCCATAAATTAAGTGCACAAATACCAATATTTATCCCTAAATAGTGTCTTGGGTATTTCTACTCATGAGTTTTGAGATTTTGAGATTCATAGGCAACTACCTTGCAATATTGAGTTAGAATTGCACGAATACCAAATTCACAAGCATCAATCCATACTTCAAAATTGTCCTTTGAGTTTGGGATAACTAAAATAGGAGCTATGGTTAGCAATTTTTTCATCTCTTGTAAATTTTCTTCACACTTTAGATACCAATCTAAATTCTTTCCCTTACTTTACAAGGAAGTTATAGGATTTACAATCCTTGAAAAATATTACACAAGCCTATGGTAATATCTAGCTAGTCCTATGAAGCTTCACACTTCATGCACATTTTTAGGATTTGGACATTCATTAATGGTTATAATCTTTGTAGGATCCAATATAAGATAATTATAATAGATTACATGTCCCAAATGGTGAATATTTTTTTTATAGAAATAATATTTGGACAACTTACAAAATAGTTTGTGTTTTCTCAACCTTTGCAACACCATTCTTAAGAGTTTATTATGTTCTTTCTCATTCTTTGAGTAAATTCGAATGCCATCCAATAAGACTTGAAAAATTTGATCAAGGAAATATTGAAAAAAATTATTCATTAAATTCATTAAAATAATTGGTGCATTGCTTAGGCCAAAGGGCATAACTACAAATTCATAGTGTTCTTAACTTATTCTAAAATTAGTTTTATGAACGTCTTAATATTTCATATGAAGTTGGCAATACCATGATAAAATATCTATCTTTGAAAAAATATATGATCCTCCATTTGATCAAATAAATAATCTATCCTTAAAATGGGGTAGTTACTCTTGATAGTGATCTGGTTAAGCATTCGATAGTCAATACATAGTCTGAGAGTCCCATCCTTTTTTTAAACAAAAACTACTAGATCTCCCCAAGGTGCCACACTAGGTCATATCATCCATTTATCAAAAAATTATTTTATTTGAACCTTTTGTTATCTCAAATCTAATACACTCATCCAATAAGGTGCTTTGGATGTAGGTGTAGCCATAGGAATTATATCAATTAAAAATTTAAATGCTCTTTTGGGAGACAATCATGGTAGCTTCTTAAGAAATACATCTAAAAATTATTCTAAAATGAGGTAGTTTTAAATAATAGATCTTTTTTCTTCAAATAATTCATTTAATTTGATATCATATAATTGGCATCCATTTCTTATATATCTTTTCAGTTGTAAAGCTGAAAGTGTCATTTGAGTTGAGTGCTTAAGGATTCCTTGGATCATTATTAGTTTTCCACTTTCATATAGACATTAGATATTCTTATTATAGAAATAAAGATTGGATTGATGATTTTAAAACTAATCCATGCCTAAGATAATTTCATATGATCATAAAGGGGTCAAAAGAGGTTTACGTGAGTCTTGAAAACTCCTAAAATCCAACTTAGCATGTTCAATACATTTAGAAACAACCACCTTTTTTTAGTGCAAAATTCTACCTCCTTTCCTTCTCTAATCCTAGAAGGTTTAATTTTACATTTTAAATAACTTGTAGGATAAATAAAAACATTTTTTGCTACTAAATCATTTAAAATTTTAAAATAAAATCCTAAAATTATACCTCATGTTTTGATTGGAGTGGACTAAAATTATGCATTTCTATTATCTACAATTGCATAGCCCTTACAGTTACCTTGTAGCTTAGGAAAATTGTTGTGGTAGTGATTATAAACTCATTCCCAACATTTCACAAAATCCTTCATGTTGTTGGTTACTATTTTTAGCACTTTTATTAACAAAGGAGTGAGGTTTAGAACCCCTATTGGTATTCTAAAATTTTCATGTAGAGCTATGATTATTTCTAAAAGTCTTATTTTCATCACTTTTCTTGAATATTTTGATTAAGAGAGGAATTGTTGCTTTGAAATTATTTTTCAGACTATTTTTCCTATATTCTTGTCTTGCCTTTTGATGAGACTTCTCTTTTTCTTCAGCATGGTGTGTTGATTCTAAAGTATCTAATGTTCTTAGATTTTTCATGTTTACATCATGCATGAGTAATTAATTCAATCCAAACTTGAAATTTTAAATATTAGTTTATTTATCATGCATGTAATTCCCATATTATAGGAGACCTATAAACTTATTTTCATATTCTAAAACCATCATGGTTCCTTGCTTTAGCAACTAAAACTCTATGATTTTCTGATCTTTGTAGATACTATTTAGGTATTTTTTTTTGAATAGTTTATTAAAAATTTCCCATGAAATATTCATGGAATCATACCCTTTAAGATAACACAAATTTTTCCACCATAAGGCAATATCACCTAGTAACTAGTAAGCTCCAATGCATGTTTTTATGTTGGAACCCATATTATGTAGAGTGAAATAATTATGCAATATTATTATGTAATTCACAAAACCCTTCCATTTTATCTTGAATATTATGAAACTCAACTATGATATCATACATAAAAACATTATGTTCTTCAAGCATTTGATTACCAAGTTACCTTGATCCTTAACATTGCTACTAACATGGTCAACATCAGCATCAACTTGTGCATGCTCATCCAGATCATGATTATCAACTAGATCACTTTCAGAATTCCATATTTCATGGGTAGATTTATTTCTTACCATCCTAGGAAACACTTAAACATAATTACTCATATAATATATTTAACAAAAAAATCATTTAAATTAAACAAAAATATTAACTTGAAGGGTTATGCTCATAGATTTCAAAAATAATACATTCAACTACTAAGATCATGTAATTTTAAAACTAACTAAGTTACACACATTTAAATGAGGATTCAAGACAAACCTTTGCATAGCATAATCTTAATAGATAAATAATTCATCTATAGGTTCCAAACACCCTCGATCAATTTTATTATGATATATTTAACATAATAAATTCCCATAAATCATAAGGTTAGTTCTCAACTCAAAAATATACATTAAATTTTTATCCATAGTTGATCTCAATAATAAGGTAAATCTAATAAACTACATACATCAATTGATTATTTTGAAAATCAAAATATAAAAAAATTGTAATTTTGAACTCCATGTTAGTGTTTCCAAACAAGAAATACTATCAATTTACTTGATATCATCAAATTGGAAAATTAGTCAAAGCCAAAGCATATGCCACCTTCACTCACTGATTCTAATAAGGCTATCTTAACTTATTTTATTACCCATCAATGGTTCAATTCTATCATGGCACCTATGTAATTTAATCTATCTAACTAATAGAGGTTTACTTATTAGTGGACTTTTGTAGCTCAACTATTTGTTCCCATAATCCTTTAAAACCATAAATATCCAATTAAAGGTACTTTATTGAAGTGACATAATGGTAAAAATCAATGATTAAAACATTGATAATAAAGGAAACATATTAGTTTTATAATAAGGCTTATATTATTACATCCATATTCTTTAAACATTGAAAATGAAAAGAAGGATAAACATTAGTCAAATTAAATAACCTAAGTATTCATCATGAACAAAAAATTATTACTCATCTTCAATACCATGATTTAAATGAATAAACAACTTAATTTCAATTCTAATGCAAAATAATATTATATAGCATGATAAAATGACATACAAACAACATTGTCAAATATAATGCTTAAGGCATGAATAGCCTAATGAAAACAACATAGGGTTTATATAAATTCACCGAATGATAATATTTTCATAATCAATAATTCTAATATCTATTTAAATAAAAATTATTTAATTCATTTATTCTTATAATCACTCTAATCAAGTTCAAATAATACCAAACTTTGACCCTTTTAAAGAATTCTATAACTGGTATGTTCAAGATCGAGCTACTACACAAGCAACCTTAATCTTATCAAATAATACTCAATAATTAATAATGTGTTAGTGTTATGCATGGATATTCACCCTTGATATGATCACTTTAAAAAGTTAACATGGGTCCTTGAGACTTAAAGGAAACCTACCTATATCTTTTCATTACCAGACAAATTCAAAGTAAATTATTTACTAGAAACTAGTGAACAAATTAAGGAACAAAGATCATAATGAATAAGATATCTAATTCATATTGGTGTGAAGTAATGATCTTATTATACCTCAACATTACAAATCTAACTAATTCCATTTTTAAAATTTCCCATTGATAGAAATATTTATAATTGACAGAAAAATTCAACTAACAAATTAATTATCTTTCCATGCTTATAAACCATATTGAGATGAAATTGATTAACTTATTCTAGAATGTTGTAGTTAGTCTATACAAGACCCTATTATTCCAAGATTTTATATAATTCCTTATGAATTTATAATCAAATAAATTAAATGATTAAAAAATATGATTTTTTATTTACTAATAACTACACAAATTACAAGAAATGATCCACTCAATTGTAAGTAATCAAAATCATACAACAATAATTCCTTGAGCACGAGCCTATAGTAACCTACTCCAAATTGAATTAGTGAATATACACTACCATTACCATTTACATAAAATATTCTATAATATGAAAATATTTGCATTTTTATAAGTGACAAAACATTACTCATTATGAATATAACTTATTCGTGTTACACATCTTGTTCAATGTGCCCTGTGATCACTAGTTTTTTGAAAAAAAATAGAATCTAATTATTCATTTGAATTATATTCTATTTCATATAATAAATTATAAACATAATGATATATAATGTAATAAATCAAGGGTATAAATCCTTCTTACTTGCCTCAATAGTATTCATAAATTATTTTGCATATAACAAATTTTGTGATTTAATGGTTAAAACCAAACTATTCAAACTGAGTTCAAGAATAAAATAAATGAAAACCAACCTTGATAAATAATATCCTTATCACCAAATAAATTAAATATAAGTTTATGAATATTAAATGTAGAATAAATTAGATTACAAATAGGGATTCATTTTTGTGAAATAAATAACACAAGAGTTATAAAATGTTTAATTGTGTTCATTCTTTCTTCACCATTGATTTGCTTATGGTGAACTATACAAAGGTTGAATATATAATTTGAAGTGTTCACATCTTACTAATTTAATAAACCATATAAAAAAACTAAACTCTTTTGCTACATAAATATAAATATTCAATATATAGTAAGAAAAATCATGTAATACATTTCAACAAACCAAATAACCAATGTAGTTACAAGAACCCATACAAGAGTTCCTCGTCAATGCTCAAAATTAAAAAAATCTTATTATAAGATTAAATACATTCACTATTTAGGTAAAACAAATATATAATTATATTGGATGAAGGAAACTCATATATTTAAGAGAGAATTTTATTCTAACTGAAGAAACCATATAATAATGCTTCTAGAACACAAATCTATCTGATCAGAATGAGCCCATCCATAAGTGGGTCACTAACCACCCCAACCATCAATTTGAGAGGGGATCATGCACCCAATGGTGAACTTAAGACACACACACAAATATTTATGACATAATTTTAATGAGATATAGTAATGGGTTTTAGGGTTTCACAAACAAAGTACTCAACTAAATTTTGACCCCAAGTAAAAATAGGTCAACCCCTGTAAATTGAAACTTTCATAGGGTGGTCATATGGATTTTTCATGGTATATAATGGTCCTAAAGAGTCCCATATGTGTTTTAATCATAATTATTTAGAGGGAGGTCAATCAGTATTTAAAATATTTATTTAATTCCACTTAACATTCATGAGCCATTCATATAAACATATAGATCAATTAAAGCACAAAAAACCATACATATAAACATGAAATAAAATAACACATCATATATGTGGGAAAAAATCATGGGGAAGAAAAATATACTAATATCTGTAAATGGAATATAGTCATATAAGACAAAAACTAAATTTAGTGAAGCACTAACTCCACATAGAGAACCAACCCCAACTAGCCAAACACCCACTTGATTAGGCTTTAGTAAGCACCCACTTTCAAGGAGGAATCAACCCCTTAGATGACTCAGTACAAACTTAGCCACCTAATTGATTTAATAACCTTCATAAAACTAAGTTTCTCACACAATACATGATGACCACCTCTTTAGCTTTTCACACTCTTATCCCTCTCAAACTATCTTCTAGGCCTCTTCACTCAACTAGGTCTCTTCAAGACTAATTAGGTCATATGACCTTGATATTCATACTCAAACATCCTATTATATATTCATGACATTACCTATAATTTATTATAATGGTATATAAGACCTTATTTCATTTAAGGGTATTTTATCTCATTCACTCTTCTATCTTATTTCTTCACTCCCCAATTAGGCCTAAAAGACCTTATTTTTTTGCAATCCTCTTGCTCATACACCTATTGGTTAGCCACACATACTTTCCCACTTAGATTGGCCACAAAATATCCCTTAGGGAAAATCAAAATTAATAATAAATCATTAAATTAGTTTATCCATTACTAAAATAGACCAAATCCTTTTTTAGATCTCATGGAGACTTATTTCCATTAGGCCTACTTTAGGACATATTACCTTATGACCCCTTGGAACACTCAAAAACTATATATATGGTAAAAAAATTCCATAAAATATTAAAATATTCCTTATCCAACATACTCTGAGCACCATGACACCTTTTAGTTCCAACCACCACTTGAAATACTCCAGTAACACTATTCACATTAGGCCTTTGAACACATAGAGAAGTCTGTCTTGAACAACTAAAAATAAAACATCATTTAGACACACAACCATGAAAATAAATAACTTATATAGATCCTAAATAAACTCAAAAATATCATCATATTAATTATACACTTCCACTTAGAAGATAAGGCTTTAAGAACACCTCTGTAACTCACTCACTTAGAATTGCTATATTACCTCAAAACACAGTCATAGTGACATAGACCTCCAACACACACACACACACACACACACACACACACACACACACAGATATATATATATATATATGTAATGAATTATGATGAATTTATATGATCCTATGATATCATTATACCATTCTTAGAAATGTCATATGGTTAAATGGTAAATATTGGTCTCGCAGACCAATCTCATGACCTTATATCTCAATATCTCATCTAAACCAGATAAGTCAACTTGTGAGAAAATTTTTCACTATATTCAGTACCTATAAAACTTATAAAAAACATGAAAATGTCTAAATATTCCTAAAAATCATCTCTATGTACTTGTTTTCATCATTCTATCATGAAAACACATTCCAATTCATCTTCTCATTATTGCCTGCATTTTTCACTGTTTGTACCATTTGACCTATTAGTAACTGGCTAACTTGGATGACTAATTTAGCACACTTGAGGGATATAACCTATAAAAAAAATTCACAAACATGAAATTCAAGTCTCTACCTTCTTCCTTCATCTATTTTCTTACCATGTCCAATGCAACTTTTGACTTTTACAACTTATTTAGAAATAAGCCAATAACTCAATATTTTCTCTCTTCTCTCTCTAACCAATACCACTTGGAGGTAATTAGAAGATTCCACTACAAGATTGAATATCTTACCTAAGAAATTTTATCCATCTTGATCACTTTTGAGGAACATATTCAACATCATGTCTTTATTAGGGTTCTAAGAGGGTTTAAACCTATTTCCACTCTTAACAATCATTCATAAAGCATAACCCATAAATAAAAAAAATAATTCATATAATTTTGATCTATGACCCTTCCCCATATAACATGAAGTGATTAGGTTCCCATGCAAATGTTTGATGAGCTAATGAGCACAAGAAAATCCTTCTCAGGTTGAGAACCCTTCATTTTGAGCACTCAAGAGACCTCTAAACAAATTTCATGCCTTTTCCTTCACAATATGACCTAAAACTACATGAAAAAACTTTAAAAAACATGCCTAAATTTTTAAAATGCTTACATAATCTCAAATATCTTGAAATCTGGTCATGACCCCTCATTAGGCCACTCTCTCTCTCTCTCTCTCTCTCTCTCTCTCTCTCTCTCTCTCTCTCTCTCTCTCTCTCTCTCTCTCTCTCTCTCTCTCTCTCTCTCTCTCTCTCTCTCTCTCTCTCTCTCTCTTTGCTCTTTAGACCTTGACATGTAAAACACATTAGGCCTTAAAATTATCCTTCATTACTATTTAATTCCACTCTCCACCTCACTCACATACTCAATAAACCTCTTTCATGATTAAATACTACCATACATCCTTCACAACCTTGACAATAGATCATGATATTTCAGACCAGGCAGAGTCTAAGGGAGGTCTAGATGTAGACCTAAAATAAAGGTCCTACTCCTGTAGGTTTACCCTGAGACTATAATGAGTGTTTCAATGACACACATACATGATAAAATAACCTTCACAACTTATCAAATTCTTAAGTTCACTTACTTTACCATGTAACCTGAACATACCTTCTCACAAGGTGTAGACTAGGCTTCATGTGCAACTTGACATCAATGACATATAACTTCATGCAACTATAAATCATTAGATACCTTCACATTATCTATTTTTCCTTCAAATTATCTTACATTAAAAATTATTTTAATGACAACAATCCATCAATTCTACTTAACACATCAACACACTACCAACTAGGCACACTCTCTCAATGACATCAACCTCATGCAAGATGCACCTTTGACATCAATGAAAATATTAAATAATCTCCCCATTTGTCATTGATGGAAACCACTATTATAAAATTCTATCAACATGTAACTTCTCCCTTATTCTTAAAATTTCCCCCTTTGACATAAATGACAAAATGATGTTTGTAACTTATTAGATCACACTCCTTGCAGCCAAAACACTCAACACACAGGATTATAAGTTTATGAGTCATAATACAAACATGCTCCCCCTATCTCCATGTATACCTTATTATAAGTAATCACCTACTCTTAGAGATAATGAACCACCTAATTATATTTTCCTAAGTACTTGGCTTATTTAATGACTACTATGGGTAGGAATTACACCTAATTCTTATCTTAGGTGTTCAAATGTTGCCTTTGGAAGTAGTTTGGTTAAAATGTTTACAATATAATTCTATTTAGAAACATATTCAAGTTTGACACTTTATTCACTTACCTTCTCTATTATAAAATTATACTTGATTGTAATTTACTTAGTCCTTGAGTAAATGATAGGGTTTTTTGAGACATTTATAACACTTGTATTGTCACAATAGATAAGGTTATGACCATCAAACTCCACCTTGTAGTCTTTTAAGGTCTAACTCATCCATATGACCTGAGTGTAACATGAAGATAATGCAATATACTCATCTTCATAAGTGGATAATGTTAATGATGGTTACTTTCTACTTATCCATGCAACTAGGCACCCACCTAAGAATAAATCTCCTCCATTGGTACTTTTCCTATCATCTAGACTTCCTTCTTAGTCTACATTTGTATAGGCTGTCAAATTGAACTCTTTGATCCTTGGATACCACAACCCAAACTCTAGAGTCCCCTTGAAATACTTGAGTATCCTTTTAAGTGCTTGAAAATGATTATCTTTTATTTCTATTGAAACCTTCCCACAAGACCCACTACTTGTATGATGTCAGGTCTAGAGTTAGTGGTGTATAGAAAAATTCCAATCATTATCCTATATGATGTCTAATTGACCTTTAGAAACTCATATTCCTTGATCAAATTAGACCATGTGATCATAGGTGTACTAACTACCTTGTTATCTTCCATCTCAAACTTCTAACATCACTTTCATGTACTTGGATTGTGAAATGAATACACCTTTTTCAAATTGAGTGATTTTCAACCCAAGAAAGAGTGATAGTTCTCCTAGCATGGACTTCTCAAACTCTTTCTTCATCACCTATGTAAAGGCCTTGGTCATGTTCTAATTTTTTCCACCAAATATGATGTCATCCACATAGACAATTACTATCAACTAATGGTCATCTTCTATCTTTATGTATAGATTACTATTTGCAACTCCTTTTTTGAATCCTTGATCCAATAGATACCTATCCAACCTGGCATACCAAGCTCTAGGATCTTATTTTAGACCATAAAGAGCCATCTTAAATCTAAAAACATAGTCTTTGTCACTTGAAAGTGAGAAACCCTCAGGTTACTCTATGTACACCTCTTCCAAATTCCCATGTAAAAAGTCAAATTTGACATCCATCTGGTATACTTTGAACCCTTTGAATCTTGCATATGTTAGAAACAATATAATGGCCTCTAATATTGATACTGATTTAAAGGTATCCTCAAAGTCTACTCCTTTAACATATGCATATCCCTTGCATACCAATCTAGCCTTGTTCCTATTGACTTCTCCATCTTCATTCAACTTTTTTCTAAATACCCATTTTGTGCCAATGGCATTCATCTTTAGGCCTAGGAAATAGTTCCTAAGTCTCATTCTTCTCTATTTGGTCTAAATATTCATTCATAGAACCTATCCAAAATTTATCTTTTCTTTCTTATATAAGGTTCTTAGGTTAAATATTAGACAATAGAGAAGCATTCTCTTATTTTAGAGTACTTACCAATTTTCTCCTTTTTTTGCATACCTACACTCTTGTTTCCAATTATTTGAGATTCAGGATGATCTCTTTGAATTTATCTTGAGGGGCCTTTTGATTCTTGTCTCTTCTCAACTTATTATTCTTCCTCATCAACCTCTATATCTTCCTCTTCATTCTTGATGTCCAGATTCCCTAAATTATCCTTTGACTGTGAGTGTGATTTGCTCGTCTCATCAATCTTCACATTGGTGTTTTCAAGTATCTTCTATAACCTCTTGTTATAACATCTATAATCTAAGCTCATTGATGACTATCCTAATAATATACCTTCATAAAATTTGGAATCAAACTTTCCTAAGTCTTAATTATCTCTTTTATTAAAACATTTACTCCCAAACACTCTAAAGTTTTCCACATTAGTAGGTCTACCTTTCCATGGTTCATAAGGAATCTTGTTTCCATTAGTCATTATCTCTCATTTATTCAAAATGTATACTATAGTGTTCACTTCCTCTCTCTAATATCCATCAGATAATATAGACTCATTTAGCATAGTTCTTTCCACCTCTTGAACAATCCTATTATTTCTTTTCACTATCCCATTCTACTGAGGTGTCCTATCTACTGAGAACTATCTCCTTATTCCATTAACCTCACATAATTCATCAAAATCATTAATAGAAAACTCTCATCCTATTTAAAATCTTAGTCACTTGATCTTCCCATTCTTATCATTCTCAAAAAGAGCCTTGAATGCCTTGAACTTGTTAAGAGATTCTAACTTTTCTTTTAATATTTCTACCCAAATCATTCTTGTGTAGTCATCTATGAGTAACATGAAGTTGTTATCTCCTTGAATTATTTGGATTATTGTAGGACCACAAAGATAAATGTGTATTAATTCTAAGGGTCTTGTATAATATTACTCTTTAGACTTGAAACTTCTTCTAGTCTACTTATCATGTTGGCATGCCTTATAAAGTATGTTTGTAGGTTTGTTGATCTTAGGAATGTTTTGCATAGAATTTTTAGTGCTTATCTTGACCATATTGTCCAATTTTAGGTGACCTAACCTTATTTTCCATATCCAAATTTCATCCATCTTGATTATAAAGCATCTCTCCTTCTTGATCTCATTCAAGACATATAGATTATTCTCAATACTCTTAGTATTGGAAATTAGCCTTCCTAATTTGGATCTACTTATCTCATACCATATTTTATAAAAATTTAGTGTGTGTCCTTGATTTCACATTTTATTTACACTAATCAGGTTATGTTTTAAACCTTACACATACAACACATTTTATTTCCTGGTATTCTCATTATCCAAACTCCAGATACCCTTGCCAACTATATTAGCAATTGTGTTGTCTCCAAATCTCATTATTCCTACAACATTCTTCTTCAATGAGATGAAATTGTTTATGTATCATGTCATGTATCTTGAGAAACCACTATATATATACCCTTTCATGCCTTCATATTGAATGTGAAAGGCAGTTTGAGCTAGCATAGATTCCTCTTTAATCTTTTATTCATCCTTAGTAAATAATCCATCTTGAATCTTGGGCTTAATATGATAAGTTATAAATTTTTTTGGATTATACACCATTTTTTGACCCTTATCATGTACTTTAGGAGATACATATACATTTTTAACTCTTCTTTACCAATCACTCCTCACATGGTCCCATGATAACTCATCCCTTGAGACTGTTCTACAATCACTTGCTCTATGACCAAAGATATGGCAAGCAATATAAAAACCATTAAAAGAATTAGAATACCTCATTAAATTTGGATACTTGATTGGTATCTATAGTCATATAAAATACAAAATTGTATGACTTAAACATGGCTAATGACACCCAATTCATAGGTCCTCTTTCTTACTCACACAACCCTTCTACGCTATTATTTCACTAATTCCTAGTCATCCCCAACCCTTCAAACTTAACCATTTTAGGACCAGGTAGATATTTTAGGTCTATATCCATCCCCCAAAGCCTCATTCCCTTAAGAAAAAAACACCCAACTTGGATAAGAGCACTAAAACCTAGGGTGTCATGATTTTGGCATTGATGTCTAAGTTTAAAATTGGCCCTAACGATCAAATTATTTTAGATCCTTATCCTTTTCCTTGTCAGCCTAACATGAATTCATTTAAACCATGATCATTATTTTCCATATAAAATTCCATTAAAATTCCATTTATAAGGGTGGGCACTCATTTACAAGAGAGGAATAAGAATATAAGCAAGTACACTCAATCACTCTTCCTTATTATCTGCATACAACCTTCAAAGATCATTTCAAGCTTATTCAAACCTTTATACCAATCCATAGACATATAATGTACATCTTGTTTTACATCTAGTTGCATTTATCATACACAATTTCACCAAGCACTTCAATTTGAGAACTAGATTAGATTGATCCCTCCTCTGAGTATTGGTATATAGGCAGTGTGCCCATAGATGGGGTGTGAAATGCATCCAATGTATCCTTTATGCACTAACCCCTTCTCTATCATTTCCAAGTTTTCATTTAAGTTCAAGCAAAAAGAGCTCCTAGGGCTTTGATTATTTGAAATATATGCATAATGAGCTTCATAGGCTTCTAGGCTTTGATATTTCACTAATAGGGAAATAAAGGCCAATCAAATAAAACCCAGAAAGCTCAGACCAGCCAAATAACAATGTCAAAAAGGACTACAGCATTGAACAATAGGGTTTCCCACTTTTGATGCTCTTGTACAATCTAGAAACAAACCTCAAGATCTAGTTTTTCATAGTTTCCCAGTCCTACTCCTCTAGTATTAGACCTTGTCTTAGTTTGGATTATTTAGAATAAGATATGTTAGATTTCTCTTCTTTATTAATATATTTAGAAAAGTCAAAAATAATTTTTTTTACACAAATTAGTAGGTTAATTCCTACATATTATTTACTAATTTACTTTGCTCAGAGTTGTTTATTCAACTAGGAATAAAACCCCATTATTCTACAAATAATAAAACATTTGGTGAACCTGACTTGAAATTTTGCATAAAACGCTAGAAACCCTAGGGATAATTATTTTTTTTCCACAATTTATATATTTTTCATACATTTAAAAATAATAAATCTACAAATTAATTGCAAAAATATCACATATTTTTTAAAAACCTAGTTTGCCCATACTAGGTCCTTCTTGCACACAAACACATTCCAAACACTAGGAAAAATATATTGCTAATTTTAGAAGTTGTTGGGGAATCAGGAACAACAAACCTGCTCTGATCCCACTTGTTAAGATCTTGCTCTTCAGAAAGAGCACAATATGATTACCAAATACAAGCAATTAAACATGCAAAATTATCTAGAAGTACAAGTAACTAGAATTCACAAATAACACAGAATATGAGAGACAATACACAATCTTGTATTAATACTCATCCAGAAAGAAAATACAATAAAGAAGATACCACTTCTTCTCTACACCTGTCAGAAGCTTCCCGCACCTCAAGTGTTCAGTAATTTTCTTCAAGAGTTCACTCTCTTACCAAAAACGGTCCCAACACACAACTCACACACAAAATTGGTGTTCACCTCCAACCAGTCAGTAATAACCTTGCCAGTACACAAGTACTCAAAGTACTTCAAGTAGATCTCCCATAAGCTTGCAACAAGCTACAACTCAACAGACCTTACTTACACATGTAGATCTTCAAACGTGGCCTTGCACACCTGCTGACCAAGATCCTACAACTGGAAGAAATCCTTTTCTTGCCTTAATTACAATACATGCCAATGGGTCTATAAATAGATCCCAGACTTAAAAAATAACTTAGACTTCTAATTTACAATAATTAGACACGTAGATCGAGACTATAATTAGCCCTTAACATGTAAACACTCAGTTTAACGAACTAATTGTTCGTGCAATGAATAGTTTTGGAACTGCCACAGGCGATCGACGTCGGTCCCTGTCTGCTTGGAGGTGACCGACCTCCTGCCGATGTCGGTTGTCTTCAATTCACACCTGTCGATGTCAGCTACCTTCTGCAATATACTCTACCAAAACTGGTCTCCCTGGAACTCAGCAACCTCCTTTATGTCTACAATAGTTGAAGCTTTTAACTCCACAACCTAACAATCTCCCACTTGGAGATAAACAACTGCAACTGTACCTATACTTGTACATCATCTAGTTTGTTCCCTTGGCTTTGTATCCCTCTTCAAGATCACTCTTGAAGACTAACCACCACAAATCTTGTGGTGCACTTCTATCATCCAAATCACCTGCCACATCTACATTTACAAACCATGTAGAAAATAACTTGACCCTGCATAGCATGTTGACCTACTGCTAGTCCCTCTCAGATACCTGAGACTCCACTGAACTGCCCTCTAGTGCTTCTTTCCCAAATTGGCTCCAAACTTGTGACAACTCCCACTGCTTGGGAAAACTTAGGTCTAGTACATGCCATGCACTTAACCTCATTATGTGAATCAAGACACTATTCATAAAACTGTCCAACCATCGATGTGCTAACCGGTCTCACACAATCATCCTGAAACAAAGTCAACCTGTGACCTTCCATGTCTCTAGAACACACTCATGCCAAAGAATCTTGCTGCTCCCAAATTCCTCATGACACCCCTCTGAACTAGCTTTAACTTTAGTTCAGCAACTCCCTGTATATGTAACCTTGCAACAAGCACATCATACAGTAACAAGATAATGTAGCTAATATTATCCAACTTGGTAAAGAGAAACACAATGATCAAACCTCCATTGTCCTGCAGCTTACTCAAGACCATATACCCTGGCCTTCCATCTCACGTGTCCATTCCTACTCTTCTTTATCCTAAACATCCATTCATCTCTCAGTGCTTTTTTCTAGCTGGCAACTCCACCCAAAAAACTCCCATTTGGTTCTTCTCCAAGGAATCACATCCTTCATCCATGCCAAGCTCCCACTGTTTCCTGGATCTACCTACTCTACTTCTTTAATAACTTCCTAGTTCTTTACCATGAGTGAGCAACAAGTAGTGTAAAGAAGGGACATGATGAAATTGAGGCTTACATACCCTTTAAGTCCTCCATATGGGCACTTGAGACTCCTTGACAACTTGTTGTCTACCCAAAATCCGTCTTAGTGACCGATGCTAGTCACATCTCAGTCTGCACCTGACCGACGTCAGTTCTATGCGACTACCTCATTGCCAACATTGGTTCCCCTTAGCCAACGCCAGTGTTTATCTATCCCTGAGTAACTGACGTCAGGCTACACATAGCTGACATCGGTCCTTGTCTGGACACTGACACTGGTTTTCTAATCGACGTTGGTCTCTATGTTTTTCTTATGAGAAATGACTTCTACCCATGAGCTCCTTTTAGATCAAACCCTTGTCCAAATCACCCTTGCTCTGCTCAGAATTATTTAGCCCCTTATGCTGATCTCTATCTGTCACCTTCTCCTTGAAAACCAAGACTTTCCTATTCTTGTCACGAACATCAGATTCCTCAAGAAACGTTACCTTCTTCTTCTGCATACAAAAATCTTTATCCATGCTTTTCAAATCCAAAAGCATACCCTTTGACTCAAGAACATGCATGTCCTTCTTATTCATGTGACCAAGCCTATTAAGCCACATCTTTGAATCTACAGCTGAAGTAGATAACCCAAAAAGAGAATCAATAAT